>JAHDVE020008327.1:0-136781 GCA_022606495.2 Halesus radiatus
TGTTTGTTGAAGAAGTAAAGATTGTAGTTTTAAATTATTTAATTTAAATTGATGCCACAAAGTGAATTACCGTTTATTGAAGAAGTAAAGATTGTAGTTTTAAATTATTTAATTTAAATTGATGCCACAAAGTGAATTTAAGTTTATTGAAGGAGTGAAGATTGCAGTTTTAAGAGATTGTATTAGAAAGATTAGTTTTTTTTTTAAATTATAATACTCCGGTATTGGTTTTTCTATAGCTGTTAAAGTTTTTCGCCTATTTCATATATACCCTTTCTACTGAATTAATTTTCTCAAAACAAAAAAAACATTAAAATATATCTCTTTCCAAAAACCGTTTCTTTGACAGTTGAAAAACTTTTTAAATAATCAACATTTTTAAATCTTACACAATTAACATACTGTTATTATCGAGAATTGTTATAATAATTGGTATAATACTTGTTTTGTGTAATCATTTGCATTATCATTTTTTTGAAATGTGATTACCACACAAAACTGCTCATAGCCGTCTGGGACTAGAGAGACTATGACATCCCTAATTTCCGTGTCTGTGGGGCTCCAGATAGTGAGGATGGGAATTACCTGGCTATTCATATATGGTCACCAAACACGGCTCAGACCATTTTAAGCCACGTTTTCATTCTCGATGTTGGTCTTTCACCAGGACGACACTGAAAGTATCTACCAATCTGAAACGTGCGGCAAATGATTCCATGATAAATCAACACTTGCAAGAATTGGCTCACTTTTTAAAACTGATATAATTCATTAATAGTACGAATAAAAAAAAACTCAAAAACCCATTCTCACCTAATCCAATTTTTTTTTTTAATTAGATAGGTTAAATTGGGTTTCCGGGATAGTTTTTTTTCATACTTTTAATTACTTTATATCACTTTTAAAAAGTGTTCCGATTCATACGTGTGTTTATTTGTCCGGTCATCGCCTCAAATATACTATGTATTTTTTTTATATGAATACCGCACAAAAGTCCCTCTTCTGCTCCTACCCGTCTGAAGCCAGTGAGACTATGGCATCCCAAATTGGATAATGTTGTGAGGCTGAAGGTATTGGGGAGGGGAAGGAGAAAAGGAAGGTGGTTAAATACCTGGCTATTAAGATCTGGTCACCAAACACGGCTAAAAGCCATTTCAAGCAACGTTTCAATTCTGAATGGTGTATTTGTTACATATTGTTTTTTTAATTAATTAATTGTTAAACAGCACAAATTAACTAAATAAAATTTACATGCGCACGCCGGGATTTGAACCCGCCACCTTCGGATTTGTAGTCGAGAGCCTTACCCCTCGACTATGGAGGCCGTCTATGTATTATTTGTAATGAATAAATTGTAAAATAACACAAATTAATCAAATAAAATTAACTTGCCATTGTCTCACGTGAACTGTCCGTGATATGTAAGAGAATTTTTCAAATTAATTACGTATCCAGTGGTCAATGTACTTGTACATCCTTTTATGTGGTACAATATAAAGTGGCTATTGCCCACAGATGGATGTTCGAGTACATAGCCCAGTGTAGATGGGCGCATAGGACGCGGAGTACTTAGCGTCAGCAGCACCTGCCGCAATAAGAGTTACATCTTATAGAGGCAAGACTATCGAGATTCTTAGATCGAGTACATCATCTACATAGCGTTCTGGCAGGTGTGCCGGCCGGTATACTCGTACAGGCACTCTCAATCAATGTTCTACACCTACTGATTGGAATTTTTTAGTACGATTTGCTGATTTTTATTGGAGGGGTTATTGTCGATTTACAAATAAACATTATTTAGATGCCGAAAAAATTATTGTTGATGGTAATTTAATAATAATAATAATAATACTTGGACGATTTATATAGCGCCGTTTTTGTTTAAAAATCACCTCAAGGGCGCTGTACAAATACTACTTGCTAGGGTTTATCTTATTATGTACATATACAGAAAACATACGTACCTGGTAGGGCACTCCAGATTATATTTATATAGTGCAGAAAAGTATCTCAAATTAGAGTTTTGTTAGTAATTTTTTTTACCTGTCCAACTAGGGAGGTTATCCCGTGTTAAATTCATATTTATATTAATGATATAATATATTATTAAGGATGTTATGTTGCAGATAAGGAAGAAATCATTATTTGTAATATCGTAATGAAGTAGCGGTACTATAATAATATTGTATGTATAAGAATAAATGCAACTCCACCGGGCGTTGTTTGACACTAAGTAGGTACTACGAACTTAAACTGGAATTATTATACAGGGAGCCAACTATTATTATACCTCGAACTCCGGTGCTGTGTACTCAGTGTACAGGGTACATATTTAAACATTTAATTTGGATATAAATAAACAGTTTGTATTTATTACTTGTGTAAATCATTTTTTTTAATTACATAGGTACATTGGAAACATCGGATATGTATAAAACGCACGATACGTCTATTACTTTCGGCAAAACGCCGGCTACTCCACTGACAACCGAGCATGGTAGTACGGTGAGCGAAACCCCGCAACCCTCTCGCTCACTATCATACCACTTCACAAGCTATAAACCCTCACGATAGTGTTTATTGACCTTTTCCCCCCGATTTTTCAAGAATACTTTTTGTTACTTTCGATAAATACTTGAATATTTTAATTTTTTCCAATACCTAAATGTATTACCGGGGGGAAAAAAGACCTCTGCGTTTAGTATATTTACACAGAAATTAGCATGAGCAGAGACATGTCAAATCAGTTGACACCACCGGCAAGGAAATTAAAAATGTGGCGGGAAGTAATATAAAAGAAAGATTTCAACAAACACCAAAGAGGGCAATAAAAAATCGGGATACAGTTTTTATTATCGGACATGTGTCATAAAAGTCTTGTTCTTAGTCCCAGATATCGAAGTGTTACTTCTTGGAAGTAAATTCTTCTTCAGATACAATTTTAAAAAATCCTTCACCTTTATTTTAATAATAATAAATACATGATATTCGTGTTGAGCTATTTATTAATATTGAACTCTATTTGTGTAGTACGCTGCCGGACTAATTATTTGTTGGAATCTAATTAAGAATTAAACATAAAAAATGAATTTATGTTTAATTCGTAGAACTCCATTTAAAAAAAAAGTTATTAATATTTAATAATGTTATTATTAATTTCTGCAAGTTTTTTTATTATTATTGTGACACCCGTTTCGGCGTTCAAGGCCATTTTCAAACTGTAGTTAGGCTACATTGAGACAACTTATTTATATGTTTCTATTTACCCCCATATATTTTAATTTGTTTGATGCCTAAAATGATTTATAACCGGTGAAACCGATTTACTGAGAAAATAATTGTAACTCTCTATTGTGAGAGATACTTTGAAACCTGTTTTCCCCGCATTAAAACGCGACGTTTTCTTAATTGTTTTATTGTGGTGTGACTGCTATTGACTTATTTAAATGTGTTATATTGTTTGGGTCTTGTGAACATACTGAGTAGAGGGGAATAAATAATTTTCCATATAAATTAATGTTATATTAGAATCTATTAGAAAAAAATATATACTAATTTTTCACCACGTTACAGCTTCAAAAACTCGATAGAACTAGTTAATTAAATTTAAAATATTGTTCTTTCGCATAATGTAAAATATCTTTGAAAAATGTAATATCAATTCGGTAATAAGAAACGAGTTATTCCAACTCATAAAAACATGGACAGAAACAAATTATTTTCTTTCCAATGATACCTACGTATATACGGCCACAGAGTCGATGTTGAGCTCATCTGACGAGCTGCCACGGGCATAGTAAAGAGTACTTATTCTCCATGAGAATAAAGTAATTCTATACGTTTCGTCCACAACACACCTGCATGTAATTAATAGAACAAAAAACAAATCCACGGATTAAAAGTCCGTGGTTCAGAACGATTTCCCAATCGTTGAAAATTAGATTTTTTTGTATGTGAACAAAATTCAAAGAATTTGTGTGTCTTCTTACAATGAATTTATGATATGAAAGAGGATATTCTAAGGCTTTGGTATTGCATAACTTCAAACGGCGGCCTCCATGGTTGAGTGGTTACGATCCTTAGCTAGGAATCAGGAGGTCGCGGGTTGAAATCCCTTTTTGATTAATTTGTATAATTTCACAAATTAATAATAATAATTTGTGGCACGTTCCAAAGAGGTAGATTCTTTGAGTATCGCCCTGGTGAAAGACCACCATTCAGAATCGAAACGTTGCCTGAAATGGCCTTAGCCGTGTTTGGTGACCAGATCCGAATAGCCAGGTACTTACCCACCTTCCTCTCCCACATCTCCTTCCACGGATGCCATAATCTCTGGCTTCAGAGCACTTGTTAGGAGCAGGTGATGCGGTACTCAAAAAAAAAGAAACACAAATAAACTACTTAAAAAAGTATAGTTTTTACTAGAGAAAAACAGTGAAAAATCACGGGAAATTAAAATTGTGGATTTGTAAAGTTGGAAATTTTCACCAAAAATAAAGTTTGCAAGAAAGTTAAGAACCAAAAATTTTAATATGAATTTTATTTTAATTATTTCTAATTTTGAAATCGTCAATTCATGGTGGAATTCCATATTAAAATGATTTTTTTTTATTAAAAAACCTTTGTAACTCCCGACATCCATGCTATATATACCATAGATTTAGTATTCATTGTACCAGTCTGAGGATGCCAGTGATAGGGAGAAAACGGTCCGGTCGAAAATAAATAAGTGGAAAAAAGTTACAAATGTTTTTTAATAAAAAAAAAATCATTTTAATTTTTTTTAAATATTGTCACTGCTAAGATTGGGATTTGGCCCAATCAACTGCTAGGAAGGCAACTATGCTGCCCATTACACCACCAAGAATTCGGAAAAAATTCATTAGGTGTAATGAAAATACTTGAAATAAGTATTATGTATTTTTCTTTTTTAAATTTAATAATTAGAATGTTACGTATATCACATCACACTCGAATTTATATTGTATGATATCAAATATTTGACGTTTTTTATAATATATATGTTTAATAGTTATAGTTTTGTTAATTGATAAATTATCGAAATTAAACTCAGTTTTCTTGTGTTTATTAATGATATTCACCATAATATTTGGTGTTTTCACTTGATGGTTCTGTTACATTTACTGCGTATAATTTTAAAAAAATCTGGTTTTGATAGAAATTGATTAATAGAGAAAGGGATAAACTTTGAAAGGAGAGTACATTTTTATCGAACCAGTCTTTCAATAGATTAATATCGGTATTTGCTAACTTGCTAATAATATCGCACTCCAGTACCTTTAATTATTATGACAGTTTCGTCAGCATTTCATATTATTTTTAGGTTTAGCTTTAACCAATTAACCATCACGCCGTTTCGCCGCAGGGGTATGCTGAGAGAACGGACCGCCAAACAACTCGATCTTGGCATACACTTCTTCTTTCATTCACATTCATACATTATTTTCTGTTATTCCGACTTCTGACATGTCTCGACTCAAGTATTTGTTTCGCTTGATATTGCCATATCATCCTCTGGCGCCCCCGGGTTCTTTTTCCATTCATATTCGCGCAATGTATTCTCCTTACACTCATTTCTTCGTTCGTTCGATCTACATACCTTAACCATCTAAGCGTCCCTTTCTTAATATTAATCATTACGCTTACATCAGCATTGCATTCTTCACGAATCTCAACATTTTTCACACTATAATACATGGTTTTATCACGCGTTCGCCTCAGAGATCCCATTTCTACAGCAATCAGTCTACTTTCATCCTTCCTCTACCAGTTCTATGGCTCACTGCCATGCATCAGGGTTGGTATCAGCACTCCATTGTGGACTGCTAGCTTCCATGTATACGAATATTTCATTTCCATAGGTGATAAATTTATATATAATATAATATATATATTTAAAGAAAACGCTTAGTTATCCGGCCTCTCACCTGTCATCCGAGACAATATAAGTTGTTAATTACAGTATTTTGACTACAATTTCGCCATCCCACCATCATAGTAAAACCTTAATGTAAAGGTCCACAAAATAAAGAGAAAAAAATAACCTCCTAACTCATAATAGCGGTATTAATAATACGCAGCGCGTAATTTCGGAATACTGACAAATTTTACTAATTCCCACAACGCCATGTATGGTTAAAATTACCTTAAGCCGGGCTTTAGGCCGGATAAACTAAACCAACGATAAACTGGCGCGTAAGAATCTAATAAGTAAGACGGATTACAAACAGTAAATAAGATTCCATTAAAAATTACTTTCCACATGTGAATTCTAAACACTTCACATTAAAAAACAAATCATTTATGGACTTACCTCTAAAAGCTATTAGTGAATATCTTTACAAAATAATATGCCAGGCATGTTATCGCGCTGTCAAAACTCGCATGCTGAATTAAGGCCGTAATTGAAATAAAATAATAATATTAGAAACATGATTTATGTACTCGCTGCGTTGAAACATATTTAATTGAAAATCTACATAAATCTTAATTAAGTGAAATGAAATTGTTGCATGGATTCGTGTCCATGACTGGCGAGAAATTCTTTATTGGTCGTGACTTCCAAACTTATAACATAACTTATAACATAATCAACGAAGTTAATAACCGAGCATGTTCGTGTTCGTATTGCAGGTTTCGTAAAACATGGACACGTCAAATAATTGGGAAAATCATGATCGTGAAGCCTACCATGGAAACTGTTTAGTTAACGCATTTTAGGTAGGCATGCGTTAGAACCGTTGAACTAGGTACGTACTTACTTAACTAACTAACTAACCATAACGCCGTTTCTCCGTAAGCAGAGAGGACGAACCGCCAAACAACTCGATCTTGGCATACACTTTTTGCTTCACTCACATTCATTCATCGTCTCATACATCCTCTTCTATTATTCCGATATTTCCCTATTATTCGATACGATTCACTTGATCGTTCCATGTCTTTCTCGGGCGTCCCCGGCTTCTTCTTCCATTCACATTCGCGTCATACATTTTTCTTACATTCGTTTCATCGTTCATTCGCTCTACATACCCAAATCATCTAAGCGTACCATTCTTAATCTCTCTCATTACGCTTACATCAGCTTTGAATTCTTTACGAATCTCAACATTTTTCACACGATCATACATGATTTTACCACACATTCGTCTCAGAGATCTCATTTCTACGGCATTCAGTTTACTTTCAACCTTCCTCTGCCAACTCCGTACCTCACTACCATACATCAGGGTTGGTATCAGCACTCCATTGTGGACTGCTAGCTTCGCTTCTTTGGACAACTTTTTGTTAGCGCCAACCGTGTTCAGTCCTCCGTTAATGGAGTTTCCTGCAATCACCCTTCTTTCAACATTCCTATCAGTCTTTCCATCTCTCGTAAACATACTTCCCAAATATACAAACTCATCGACCTGCTCACCTAAATTAAATCTTATGCAGATGCAGGTCAATAAAATAAGTTACGAGCTAGATTACACAGCAATAAGAGCTATGAGTTTGGCACAGAAATCGTAAAAAAATATTATAAAAAATTAAAAACCTGGAAAACAGAAAATATAGCCCTCGTAATGGTATCTCAAATCCTGTTCTGATTATTTTGATAGGTTCGATGGAGGGGTGAGGGGGACGTCACATACGATATATTTATTAATTATTGTAAATAATTATAGTATTATTACAAAGTACGATAAACATAATGTTTTTAAATAGAAAAATATTTAGTATTTTTTTTTAATGCACATGGGTTTAGCATTTATCAAATCAGAAATCTGAGTTTTTCTGACCATCCTACGTGTGTTTTACAAACTATTGAAGATGTGAAAATAATTTTTAAAAGTGGTAACAATTTTTTTTAATGAACTTAACCAAACTTTTGTGATCCGCATTTTAAAAAAATAGTTAAGTTAGTATTCTGTATATTCCTGATTAGGAAAGCACCCCTTTCGAAACATGTTGATATGTATGTATTAATAAAGTAGTGATTACAGGGTAATTTTTAATTCATAGTGAAGTTAGCGTTCATGAAAAAAATAGACTACGCCATATTTCTTTTTTTTATTTCTTCTAAGCACTTTAATGAAAAATATCATTAATTTTTTTGAGATTTTTCAACAAATTGAAATATTTGGTAAAACATACGACGAAGGACGATTAGAAAAGGTCACATTTCTGATTTGATTTGATAAATGTTATGCCTGTGTAAAATTTATAAATATGAACATTATTTCGAAGTAATAATAACTTCTTTCTTCCGTGTTTAGTGACCAGATCTGAATATACAGGTACTTCTAAATCTTCTACTTCCCTATCTCCTTCCTCTCCCAACTCTTTTCAGCCTCATGGCACATCCCAAGTGGAGATGCCACTGTCTTCGGACTGCTCGGAGCAGTTGGGACTCTTAAAAGGTATTTAAGAACATAAAAAAATAATGTTCTTAAATAAGGGTGATATTGTCCCCTTGGTCCCGGACAATGTGACTCTTGGGTAGTAATAACGTGTGAAACAAAAATATAAATTTACGTAGATCGTGCGTCCGTCTGTCTGCGTGTGAAGTTACCGAAGAAAGTCAAACTATTCATGAAACAATTATCTAAAACCCAAAAGCGTTTTATAAAAAACATCCTAAAAGTTCAATCAAGAATAAAAAAAAATAAATGGAGTTCTGCGAATTAAACACAAAAACAATAAAAAAAAATTTTTGCACTTCCAAACAATCAATATATCTGTGATAAGAATACATATTTTTTTAATCTGAAAACCCAAAGAACCCACACTTTCACAATACAAGAGTTAACCAAAATTAAATTGTTAATTTTAAAACCCAAATTTAAAACTGCTTTTGGACAAAGGAACTATAAATAAGTCTCCACTACGATCCATAATTTTTAAAACCTAGTGCGCCTCAGCACGGGAACCCCTAGTTAGGAGGACTAAGAAAAACATTGTGAAATTATTATCTTTTCAAATTAATAATTTGTTTTATAAATTAAAAATACGTAGGTATACTGAAACTAATATATATTTTTAAATAGACGAATGTGTAGGTTATTTTATAATATAAAAGAATATAGGTACCTAACTGAAGTAGAATCATTTTAAAGAAGTTCTTACTTGTGTAGTGGTGTACTGTATCGTAGGACTCCTACGGGGTATTTTGTACTTGTATGTAGTACTTAATTTGAACTACTATCGGTGTATAGAATATCTTTAAATTGATTTGCCTGTACCTGCCTACATTTTTAATGCATGACACTCGGTAAATATAAAGAAAATATCACTGATATTCTACGAGTTCAGGTTCTATAAAAATAATAATAAAATTTTATCCATTAGACGTGTTTTGGATATAAATACGTATTTGGAAATGTTAATTCCTTACTTCTGTATTCCAGTAGAAGCGGGCTTCAGGAATGCAGTATCACATTATTAAATGTTTTATGTTCTAACATAAGATCTTCCCTATATGGGGATATCCTGGGCAAGGATTTAAGGTTGTTATTCTACGCATTGGGTATGTACTTGTACGTAGGAACTTACTTAAAATGTGACACTTATCCTTGGGTTGCATTTTACGTGGTTAAATGCATTTAGTGGACGATTTCGAGGCCTGTTGGCCATTTACCTTCAAGTAACTTTTTTAATGATATTATTTGGGAAACGTGATAATTTGATACGGTTCTGTGTAGTGGCGGCTCGTGACTTTAAGTGTCCTGGAGTGTTAAAAAAATAAAAGACGACATTATTGAAGTTAGCAGAAAATGTTTTTTTTTCTCCATTTTGTATGGATGGAACGCTGATAAAACTTCGTAAAAAAAATTCACTGATTTATTTTTCAACTAGCAAAGCGATTTTTTACATTGTTTATTTTTTTAAAAACCAACCATCTACCATATTGTAGGCAGCAGTGGCGTGCATTGCTCTTTTGCCAAAGGTAGGCTGTTTGTAGTTTTTCAAGCTCGGGTATGAATTATGCACTGAATAGCCGTTTCCAAACGGCTATTTTATCACCATCAAGTTTCTTACTAAATTCATGGAAAAATTAAATAAAACACGTTGTGATTCGAAAATTTTCGCTTCTCAAATTTTTTTTTTTTCGTTTTTTCATGGGGCGGACACAGTTTTTCAGCCTTTATAGACTGGAAACCGCTGGTAGGTAGGTACTAGATACTATGCTAAAATATTTATTTAAAAAATATATATATTTCAATTGCTTAGTTACTATCACCTACCCATGACGCATCCACGAGAATATGAGAAATATTTGCATTATAGCATTAAGGGGGAGAGGGATGTTGGAGAGGGATTACTTATTATTTTTTATCCCACATTATTTTATTTATATAACAGCCTTCTTCAGTAAGGTAAATACATATAAACAAATATATACAAAAAAAAACCATATTAATTACATGAAAAAAAAAATTACTGCCACTAACTATTACACACGCACTGGCCTTGCCTATGTACACAATATGAATGTATTCAAATATATATAATTTGTACTTATATTTATATAAATGTATGTATCAAAAAATTTAGTAACAAAAAATAAAAATTAATTTTGGACTTTTTGGACACTAATGCAAACGAGTTTTTTTTGTTTGGTTTTATTTATTTTATTTTAGTTATTTGTACATTTAAGTTTACAAAATAACTAATTATAACTCTTATAATATTACATATAGATAATGATAATTTAAAATCTAATGGATTTTTTCTTGTTTAACTTAATGTGCTTTTTACAATCTATTTTAAATTTTTTAATTGTTGTACTTTTGATTGGGTCCGGAAGAGCATTATAGCATTTCATCCCTGTTATTTTGCGCATTGGCTTTGTTCTTTTTCGGTAGCCTAATATCCTTACACGTTCTTGTATTATGTCTGTGAACGTCCATGTTGTAAACAATTTTGTTGGAGAAATATATTGGTAACGAGTTGTTTCTGATTTTATGTATAAAAATCAATTCGTTCAATGTCAGCATTTGTTTTATTGTTAGCCAATTTAATTCCTCTAACATTTTAGTTACTTTTGAATGTCTATTTCGCTTTAATCTTATTGCTCTATTTTGGAGAATTTGAGTCGTCCCTTGATGCGCATTGTGCACTCATCTCACACATGTATGCTTGAATTTATAGAATAGATTAAATATTTGAATATGACGTGAACGTCCTTATGCAAAATTAGTTCTGCCCTTTGGCACATTATGGTGGTTCAGTCAGTAAGGCGCGCGCGGCGCTGCGTTTCATTACTGGTACTTCACGCGTATTTTTGAAAGTTTAGCTAGATTTCTTGCAATCATTTTATGCGTTTAAATATTATTTATATTTGTATGCGAGTAACATGGGGTAGACAGTGCGTATATACCAATATTTATTTATTCTTAAAATTAAAAAAAAAAAAAAAAAAAAAAAAAAATTAGCCACTCATCTCACTGGATCAGTGTTGAGATGAGGGGCTTTACAATTTTAGTGAAACGATGTATTATTATTATTTTTTTTTAATAACTTCATAGTTATTCACACTATAAACAATTACATAATCAACAGTAATTTGGGCCGTACATTTATAGATCACATCAATAATAATTTCATTTTAACCCAAATAACTATCATAAAGTATCTGTGTTCCAATTAGTCACAACCATAGGTAAATAATAACAAGTAAATAATAATCAGTAAATAGTAATAAGTAAATAATAATACATGAATAAAACTAAGAAAATATTAATAAGTGAAGAATAATAAAGAAACAGTAATAATTTAATAACAATATGTAAATAATAATCAGTAAATAGTAATGAGCATATAATAATTCAAGTACAATATTAAGTAAATAAAATTACGTTAATAAAAATAAGTATATAATAATGGGTAAATAAAAAAATTTAAATAATAATAAGTAAATAGTAATAAGTAAATAATAATGATAATATCGAGCACATACAAGGTTTTAACACTGATAACAACATAAGGGATAACATGGATAATTCGAAATCACCACTCTCAGCTAACATATGTTAGACTTTTTGACATTTAAAAAAAATAAATTTAGCGTCTCTACAGTTTTAGTTTGTTTTTAAACTAGTTACAACCCTGTCGTATTTGAAACATGAAAGTCCCACAATTATTTCTATTCGTGCCATATTTGAGGTATATATGCTTTCAAGAGTTTAAGTTCGTTCAATTGAATTCCCTTTACCAGATCTTGCGATTCCGCAAGCGTCGTATTCCCAGATGTGGTAGTGCCCCACTCGCCCAGTCGCCAAGCCTCCCAGCAGTGCGAGGCTTAGAGAAATTACTCTCTGGTGCATCAGATCTAAGCACGCTAAGCAGTAAGCACCTGCACAGTGCGCAGTACACAGTAATTACGGGAAAGTTACTTAATGGACACCGAGTGCACTCACCGCGAGACGGCATCTCCCCAGGCCCCCGGCGGCGGCGCTCAAACGGTTCGGTAATCAAATTGTTTTTGTTATATGTTTCTATTCTTAAAAATTGTAATTGAGAGAAACAACATATAACATGGTTTTCCTTACGATTGTACATACAACCTTTAACCCAACTAGTTAATTAGCAAATATAAAAGTATAGTCAAATTTTATAACTGTGCTCAATTTACATTGAAAGCTCCCAACATATTTATCCAGGTAGTGACGTAATAACAAATGAGGCGGAATATAATTGTTCAGCTTTTTTACTTAACATGAATAGGTGTGGACAAAAGGGGAATACATGCTATAATAATAATAATAATTGGATGATTTGTATATCGCCGTTTTTTGTGAAAAATCAGCTCAAGGGCGCTGTATAGGAAAAAATGTGTAGAAGAAGTGAGGAATCCTAAAACGATATATACCTAGAGTTATGTCTGTTTATTTTGATCAGCAAAAACTCTCAAACACTATTGACTGACTTCCTCCCATTTTCTGTTTAAAATTTCTAGGACAATACATTAATTTTTAACTTCTATGGCATTTTCCGTAGACAGCAGAACCAAATTATTCAAAATTTCGATAAGAAAAAGATTTTTTAAATGAAACAAATTAAGTTTTTCAGCTACTAACCGTGTTCAGCTTCCCTTCCTATTTTTTTTCTACGAATGAATCGACGTTGCGCGAAGCGTTGGCTCAGGCATGAATCCCAAAAGTAAAACCACGTAATATAACATCAGTTAGAATCTTAAATCATAATATCAATTTTACCTATTTCAAACCTATGTCTCGAACAGCTCGCATATTTAAAAAATCGAATAAGCCATATTTTCTATGATGTCATGGAAAATAGTGGAGTAATTAGAAATACTGTAACTTGTTTTATTTTTTTTCTTCTCTTCCTCTATTCTATATCGTATTTATCGGTATCTTATTTTATGTTTTATGTTATTTCTCTTATTTCTTTCATCTATCTCTACCAAATGATGACTAAATCAAAGACTATGCATCCTATGAACATTTTTAACTGGATTATTAACACTTACGCACTTCCCAATGCAAAAATTATAAATACGATCATATTAGTAAGTGGTATTTTACTTGTATTCTGTCCGCACGGGTTTGCGGCCCACAGTTGGGCGCCAGTGTCCCGTGCATTAGATTGCGCAAGGCCCGCATGCTTCGCAAATGGCAACCTCCGCCGGTCGTGAACGGTTTTCTTTCCGTTACACAGATACAACAACTGTAATCGCACTTTTCCCGTGTCACATGGCCGGGAATGGCCGCTAATTGCCGAGAGGCGAGGGCTCTATTGCAAGACGATTTCAAGAAACTAAGTCCACGATCAACACCCACTCGTTTGCTTGATTTAGTCAATGTTTTAGATATTTATCCACTAAATTCAGAGATAAAACCTTATTAAAATAAGATTCTTTGTGAAATACTTGTGTCTTGCGAAATTAGAAGTTTATTTGGGAAGCTGGTGATGCTAACGGTTTATAGCGATAGATTTTCCGGAGTTGATTTTATGTAAACCAATATTTAATCATTAGTGTTTTAATTAGCAGAGTTAAGAGTACACATACTTAGTTGAGCATAATCCAATGATTACTGGTGAAAATTTAAATGAAACTAGTAAAATACAATCATTTTAACACTGCCTAATATCAACTGTTCCTAAGAAGACAACGCAAACTCAAAAATTCAAATTCTTAAAGGTCATAGTGCCCTATTGTGCAAAATACTAAAGAAGCTTAAAAATACCTTCCAAGTGAATACATATTCAATAAGATACATTTTAAAAACGCCCTCATCTGAGAATACGAACAAGATTTTAAACATTGGCTTTCCTGCAAAACTACCTAAAGTGTGAACAGTTAATATGATGTTCATTTTTTTTTTGTAAAAGAAAAAGTCAAGCTGGGCGTAAAATCAAATAAGTAGATATTTCACCGGTTATACCATTTATTTATTTATTTATAATTTCAACTGTTCCGAGTCAGTGGGACTAGGGCATCCCCAATTGGGGTATGTTGGGAGGCTGAAGAGAGTGGATAAGGAAAGAAGACGGGGAAAATGAACTATAGGAAGAACCTGGCTACATAGATCTTCTAATCTAACATGGTTAAAGCCATTTCAAACAAAGTTTCGAATCCGAACGGTATTCTTTCATCAAGGCAACAATGGGAGTATCTACCAGTCTTTGCTACGTTTATGGTCATGCAGTATTGATCTTCCTCATTTTTCCGACAGCAATTTTGGTTATGGTTGTTGTGTATCTGGCAAAATAATGGGAAGATTCGCAAAAGAGGTAAGCTTGTTGGAAACTGTATTACAAAAAACTTGTCTAAAGAAGGAGGGTATCCAATTCGGTCATAACCTCCCAATATACACTGAGAACTTGAAAGTTTTTGTTTTTGTTCTGTTCGCTGTGCAGTTTTCATATAATTTTGCTTTTTCGGTATAGTATTCGAGAGTAACTGAAAAAATTATCATTACAGTTGACGAAATATAAAAGAAAAACTTTCAACGGCCCGTGTTTATTCTAAAATTTGTTCCTGCATGTAATTAGGTAGACCATGAAAACAAATATGCAAACATGTTTTTTTCATTAAAAAATGTTATATTTCTATATTTAAATGTATGATTTTTTTTTGATTCTATAACAACATCATTTCTCAGCTTTATTCTTAGCATGTCTTGACATGCAGTAACTTGCTTGTTTGCTACACCGAGGTCTCTAAATATGTGTACATTTCAGAACACTTCTGTAGCCTTCACTGACTCGAGTGTCCCGATAGAATTCAGTACAAATTGTACTGGGTGGTGTTTAAATCCATCAATGAAATGGCCCCACCTTACATTGTACCGTCCATAATTAAATTTGCTTACCTTTCCTTAAAAATAAACAAAATAGAACATTAAAAATTGGAATAAATAGCACTTCAAATAAAATGAAATGAGCAGTTTTTCCAATATTATGTCTTCTGCTTGCAAAACTACAATTATCTAATAAACAGTGTTAACCAAATTTTGAAACTGTCAATTCCTGGTAGAATTCTTTTTTTAATTTGTTTATTTTTTAAACCTTCATAATTTTCTTCCACCTGTTTATTTCATGCCGGAACGGTTTTACTGAAAAACGGGCATCTTCAGACCAATCTGAATGTTGTCAGTCATTGGCAGTCACTGCCAATTATAAGTTTTTTCAATAAAATAAAAACTTTATACTGTTAATCTAATGACATCTGCCAGGTAAGTATGGCCCTGTATAATATTAACAGTTTGTAAATAATATTGTTTTTTTCTTCATGATGTAATGAAGTTGTGAATTCTTGCTTATTGTTTGGGTGTCATAATTGATTTGACAGGGAAAGTAATTATCTCTAAACAAAGAAACATTCATTTGAAAATTTTGCTTCATTGAAATTTTTTTTGTTTTTCAAAATACATCTAAATAATAAAGTCCTTCAGTAGGTACCTACTTGTGTTTTCCACTTTGAAAATATTTTACCCAAACAAACCTTCGTCTTTTGAATTTGTAATCTGTGGCTACCAGAGTGCTATATCTATGGCAAACCTCAATAAAACATGGCGGGTTCAATGTTTTTTATAATAATTTTAAAACGTTATAGCAACAGTTTTACATATTGGATTTCTTTCAAACTACCTTCCCGTTACTAATAAGAACAAGCTGTGCTATTTTCAGCGAAATGGGTCGAGTATTTATCGAGAAAATCGAGGACAAACAGACAGACAAACAATAATTTTTATAAGTTTGGATAGATAGATGTGTACATTACGCAGTATTTCGCTTATTGGTGATATAGTGTACGTATAGTTTTATGTTATTGAACGATAAGCCGGTGGATGTATCTGTTAAACTTAAGTTATAATAAATTATCCATACTTAGTAGTAGGATAGAATTATCACAAGAACGGCGTTATACAAATCATCAAAATATTATTATCAATTACACTTCGTGATTTTTCACGGGTAACAACTAGCGTTATTATTATTATACCTTACGTATTATATATTATATTTCACGATATTTTAATCAGATCTACTTCCAAAGTCGTGCTTAACTGCTTTATAGTAATCATGAACATGCATACCAAGGTATACGAGAATTCTACGTGTATTTTCATGTCTAATTGGCTCAATTGTCTGAACCGATTCACATAACTCCATGGGTCCACAGTTCCACAGTGTACTAACATTTTAAACTGTATCTGATCACTGATTATGATCGTAGCGTGACCAAGTGTGATGGTTTCTTGAATCGTGCACAAACCTACATTAGTTAATCACGCAATATTTTATATCAATTAGTCTAAATCACTATCCATCCAAATACTTCTACGTACAATTCTGAATCTTTTTTTAAGAAATATTTTAATAAACACGAATAAATCATTAATTAACTGTGTGGTGAACACATGGGACCTAGATTAATACGGATTATTCCTTGTGAGCAACGCGACGTATCACGTTGTTATAAGTAAAATTTGATTTGCTAATCGTTCATCATTATATTAAAAAAAAATTATTTATTTAATATGATTATTTTTTTTTACAATAAGTATATAAATAAAACATCATTCATATAGTGTAAAAAAAAACATAATATAGCTGTTCTTCACTATAAAGAAACAGGGTTCTTGTGTTTGGTGAGGGATTAGAGGAATTACATCATAACTTAAAACATTGTATAATAGCAGGAAAATATGAATTAGTCGTGTAAATTTAGTAATTTGTCATTAGTAATAGCATTAAAGAAAAGAATAGATTATTAAGTTGAATAAAACTTGTACGCGTAATTATTATTTTAGTTCATTTTACTGGGATAAAATTGCTGAAGGTTATAACTTCATTACAATATTTAATCATTGAAGAAGATAATATCAACAACTCTCAATGAAAACATGAAATAGACGAATATACAGAAAATAAAAAGATAACATTCGCAACTGGGATTCGAACCCAGATCCTCTAGTATAGCCGGTAAAAGTACCTCTACCGATTGAGCTATCGAGACCAAGTTACATTAGGTAATTTTTATAAATCTCATACTTCCCTTTGATAATTACCAACATTATCATCAATTATTTTCAATATTTTATGGCTGCCATCTTTTGGTGCGATTACAAAGTTCTACTCGAATTTTCGCAACCTCGGTGGTGTTTTGCGTTGCCTTTTTATTATCTGCATGTTCGTCTTTTTCATATTTTCGATAAGAGTTGTTGATATCTTCTTCAATGATTTACGATCCTTGGCTATGAATCCGGAAGTCGCAGATTCAAATCCCGGCATGCACAAGTAATTTTATTTGATAAAATTGTGTTATTTCACAATTTATTAATAAAAAATAATATGTGGTATATTTGAGGCAGGTTCCAGAGTGGTAGATACTGTCAGTATCGTTCTGGTGAAAGACCACCATTCAGAATCAAAACTTTGCTTGAAACCCCTTCAGCCGTGGTTGGTGACCAGATCTGAATAGCCAGGTAGTTCCCCACCTTCATTTTCCCCCATTCCCTTCCCATCATTAATACCTTCAGACACACAACATAATCAAATTGGGGATGCCATAGTCTCACCGGCTCCAGACAGTTGGGACTCTTATATGGTAATCACATAAAAAAATTCAAAAATGGAAAAAAAAATTATTGTTGCATTTAATTAATTTTGTGTTTGATATGTATACTTCGATATTAAAAACTTTTTTGTTATTGCTTGTAGAAATTAGTTCAGCGTCGGTAAGTAAGGTGTAAAACACGTGTAGTAAAAAATGTTACATACAATTATATGCAATGTTTTTAAATTGTAGATTCATAAGTTAGTTTTCATGGTTAAATTAAACCTTAAAAGATGGATTTGTTTTAATTCGCCAGACGACCGGAATCCAAGCGGTAAGTAGCGGTGACCATGTGACGTCACACGAGTGTAATACAGTCACACGGAATAAAATTACAAAGAAAAATAATTTAGGTGCCAACAACCACGTGACGTCATTCCAATAGTACCAATGAAATAAGGTTTTTTGGTGAGGTAGTTCATATGTTTTACGATTTTTCTTATTTTCTTTTTTTTCTTAAGTCTTTTACATAAAAATACATCATTTTTAAATCACATAAAAAATTATGATAGTAGAAAACATGGACAAGAATTAAGAAATTAGTAAAATTATTTAAATTAATTACACTTGAAATGAGAAAAAAGAAAAACTGGACCAAAGCAAAAAATACGCAGGAATGTAAAAGAACAGAAAAAACAAATAATAAAATATCCACAAAGTCAATATTAACATTAATAACCAATAAGTCAATAATGTAAAAAATTGTAGTCAACAAAAATTTATAAACTATGTAGAAATAAAAAAAAAAAGTTTAGACTATTGTCAAATACATCCATATCATTTAAGTATTTGTTACCAAGACTGTGTAAGTATTGAATTGGGGAATGCAAACTATAGTTGGAATGGGATATACATATGTAAAATCTTACTGTTTGTCTTGTAGTTCGTTTAGGTATGTATAGGTTGATTAAATGCGGGAGTTCAGAACAATCGAATTTATATTTAATTAGGTATGTGTATTGTGTATAGTTATGTATAATAAAAGTTATATTTTTCGAATCATCGTTTGTTAATATTCGTGAATATATAGTTATTAAAATAAAATATTTTTCACTGAAGTTCCTTATTGTAATGAGAAAATATTAACGTCCATGTAATATTTCAGCCAAAGCATGATTCATATGTAAATTCGTAAGAAATGAAGGATATTAACATAGCTACTAGATTTCATTCGTATATCTTAAAGGGGCCGTTTTCTATTGTGGTCGTAATTCGTAGGATTCAATCCCAGAATCATTCATTGTCGTCGAGAATTCTTAAAAGGGACGAACGGAAAAATAACTTCTCACGCGTTCCTACGGAACTTTCCGAGGCACACCGCTCTACTTTGAATGAGATCAAAGGGGATCAAAATACTTAGGTATTTCACAATGTTGCGTGAGGTGTGTACAATTAAAAGTGGATAATGGGCGCGGCATAGAGCGCAGTTGCAGGTGTGATTCCAGTCCACGGACACACATTACTAGTCAATTGAATGCCGGCCCTTTTGGTCCCTCGGACGACAAAAGCGGGACGTGATGTATTCAGTGTCAACAAATTATTTAACAGAATGGCCAGGGTAGAATTCTTGAAATAACGTTCTGATATAGGAACTTTGAAATCTTGAGAATACTTGTCCACAATCCCGTTTTTGCTTCCATATACTCGTAATTAACTGCTCAGAATACAAATACAAACGGACGATTATTGCATACATCCTCAACAATTATTAATATATGTGTCTAGAGTATACGTATCAGTGAATGTTGGGCATGTTTTGAATATTCGCCTCTGTAGCTAATTACTTCTGTGTTATTCCTGTATTTGTTGGTTATACAAATGAAATATTTATTTGTTGTATTTCATGAAGGCTATCTATTTAATGTACGTACCTACTTTGATCTGTTTTGCACGTGTGTGAGTGACTATTATAACTAACTAAATAAGTAAAAGCCAATATAGGGCGTGTGTAATAAAATAATTATGATTTTAATACAGTTTGTTTTTATAATATTGATTTAATAAGCTCTATCCTTACACTCCTTATGATAGTTCTCGATTTGGAATTGAAATGGTGCTCGAAATAGATTTAGCTAATAACCAGATCTGACTAGCCAGGTACTTCCAAACCTTTCCTTTTCTTTCGTTACCCTACTCCATATCATTCAGCCTCATAAAATAACCACAAATGGAGATATAATTGTTTCACTAAAGGACCCTTGATTAAAAAATAATCAGAGCCTCTTCAATTTCCATTGTGTACTCAAAAATCTCACCCTCATACTAATTCATATATACTCAAATCATTTCCTGAAATTGAGCCTACAACAGTTCCTGTCCGATCAATGAGGTTATCACATAACATATATTATTTATTTTTAAACATTGTAATGAAATATTTTTCGTGCAGAAGTATCATGTTTACCTGTCAATAATCAGCTAATCGTGGTAAAATTCAACAACATTTCAAAAACGTGTCTACCTACTTGCATCATATTTTACAGAATTGATCCCCAGGACTTAACCTTGCGAAAAACACCATCAAAATAAAAGCCTTTTATAAAAAGTCCTTACCGTCAAAGTACACAAGGATTCCATGTGCAACAAAAACTTGTACGGGTTGCCAATAATTGCGAATTTGCTGAACAATTTCCAAGCCTCGGGAACCAGTCAGGTACTGTGTGAGTATCGGGCTGTGTTCATACTGCCCATGAGAAGTTTAAAGTCGCGACGCCCCCACGGTTATGTTTGACGTTCACAGCGCATAGCATTATTCATCATTCATAACATTCATGGCACATCACAGGTGAGCCGCCCGCCCAACAGACCGCCGTAAGGTCTATGCACATCCAGCAACACCGCGCAGAGCAAAACAGTACAGTCGCACACGGCGAGTATTCCATTCACATCTACCAGCACAGCGCAGTGCAGACACGACGACATTACTTGCCTACATTACCTGTGAACACATTCATATTACAGCGTACGTAAGCGTAACGTATCTGTGCCGCACTGTTGAACTGAACTGCGCAGTGCTGGTATAGACCTTCCGTACAGCACAGCACAGACGCGAGTACGACTTTCAACTAAGCGTTTGCGTCCGCAACAACATTTTTGTGTATTTAATAATCATATTCCCATGTTTATTATTATTTTATCACCTATTTTCCCTGACCAATTCAATCCATTTATCGTTACCCATCTTCTCACTTTTAGCAATATCTGAGTCTAATAACGCCAACCGACAAAGATGGCGGTGCGAACGGTATGTGTTCATACTATCAGCGCAGGCGCAGACGTCTAGTGACCACCAGCAACGCCAACATATTCTAGCCGACAATCTTACGCTTACGTACGCCGTAATATGAATGTGTTCGTAGATAATGTATGCAACAAATATTATCGTGTCTGTACTGTACTGTTCTGTACTGTGCGGTGCTGGTAGATGTGAATAGGCCTTCACTCGTATGTGCGCCCTCGCTCGCTTGTTCAAAGCACTGAACGCAGACTGCGAAATGCATGAAAATTACTAAGGTCAATATGGAAAAGGAATCCTTGGAGAATATGAGGTACAAGAAATTCAGTGGGATTGCAACCAACTCTTGTACCCAGGGCAAAACTGTTAAAATGTTCAAAAACTGGATCCCACCTTAAGACAACCATTTTTTTGGATGATTTTCGATGTGTTGTGTACGTTTAAAGTGGTTGGACTCGTAAAGGAGTGTCACGTGTATATATAACGCACACGTGGATGGAAGAAAATGCCGGGGATACCCTAGGGAGACATGACCAGTGGTTTATGTGGTTAAATTTACGAGAATATCCATTTCCCAATATTGAACCCAGAAACATCTCAAGCAAAATATTTAAATTGTTTTTACAAACTGCCGAGATGCTGGAAATGTTTTTGATAGTTTGTTCGTACTCGAACTCTTCTCCTAAATAAAGACTTAAATGTTACCACCTCCATAGAAGTCGAGGACGCCCGAAGAAGACATGCCATGCCTTTGACGGGCTCCATGGTCGAGGGGTAAGGCTCTCGACTTCAAATCCCGGCGTGCGAAAGTAAATTTTATTTAATTAATTTGTGCTGTTTCACAATTAATTCATTTAAAAATAATACGTAGTATATTTGCGCACGTTCCAGAAGGGAAGATACTTTCAGTATCGCCCTGGTGAAAGACCACCATTCAGAATTGAAACGTTGCTTGAAATGGCTTTTAGCCGTGTTTGGTGACCAGATCTGAATAGCCAGGTATTTCCCCACCTTCCTCATCCCCTTCTCCTTCCCCTCCTCAATACCTTCAACCTCATAAAATTCCCCAATTGAGGATGCCATAGTCTCACTGGCTCCAGACGGTTGGGAGCAGTTGAGACTCTTGTGCGGTATTCATGTAAACAAAAACAACAAAAAAAACGGCCAAGTGAATCAAATGTGTAGTTAAGTCGGGTCATGTCAAAAGTCAGAATAACAGAAGAGCATGTATGAGACAATGCATAAATGCGAATGAATCAGTAAGTATGTGCCAAGACAGAGTTGTGTGGTAGTCTGTCCTCTCTGCCTATTAAACGGTATGTTGTTTACGGTATGTTACGAATATTATGAACATACCGCCCCAACCAGGAATACTCCTGTCCCGGTGCGACCGGTACGCCAGGGGGCACTGTTTTATTAGGACTTGAAATACGTGATTTGTGGATGGGAAAGAGGTTGGAGTTTAATCGACCGGTGTACATGGTAATCTAATAAATCAATGTAAGAATTAAGGATGGACAGGAATAAAGGAATTGATTGAGCGTTGTTCTTTTCTTCTTTGTCGTGTTTCTTCTTCTCGTCTCTTCTTACATTTTCTTGGCTCTTCTTGCCTTTTCTTGGCTCTTCTTGGCTCTGGTTGTTTCTTATTTCCGTTTCTTACATCTGTTTGTCTCTTGTATTTTTTGGTTTTTCTTGTCTTTTCTTGGCTCTTCTTTTCTCTTCTTGGATCTACTTATCTCCTCTTATCTCTTCTTGTCACTTTTTAGTTCTTCTCACCCCAGGGGCAGTCAGAGAGGACGAACCGCCACGCAATTCCACCCGCCCCGATTCCAATTCGCCCCGACACACACGGGGGGTAGTTACTTACGTTACATACTTAAAAAGCTTTAAAGAAAAAGAAAAAAATATGTCAAGCCGAATTTTTAGCAAAGCGTTTTTATTTCTTCCTTTTCGACATTTTCATTAATAATAATTGTTGGTTTGATCGTGTCCGGTAAGGTAACAAATCAAATATTTAATCAAGTCTATTCTTTGTTTCTTTTTTATTAACTAAATTAACTATTGTAGTCTATACGGTCTGTCACTAACAAATACTAATATTGTGATCTCGAATACAGAAACATTTAATAGAAACATACATGTGTACGAGCTCAATCATGTGTTAAATGAAACTGGACCAATTTGAATAATATGTTACGTACAAGACCAATAAATATTATCATTAATCATCTAATCACTGCCTACTTCGGAACCAGAAAAACAAGATTTAGATGTTGTTTCTGAACGAATTTATCTTATTTATCTAAAGTAGGTACCCTCAAAACATGGAGCACTATTTTATCTCTGTCATCAAGCGTTTGATACATTGTAAAGTGATAATATTTATTATTACATTCCACAATTTAATATTGAAATTAAATGTCACAGTTTTTCTCCCTCCGGACATTTATATCATATCATATGCGTAGTTGAAATATTTTATATTGAGGGATGTACCTACCTATATTGTTTAATAATGTGACGAAAGATGATTTTGAAACAGAGTCCCACTTGTTGAATCTTGTGGGTGTACTGATCCTGAGTGGTTGGAAATATTTCTGTCGAAAATATTATTTTTGTTGCCTTCTCCTCTTCACCGCCCTCTTGTAGCCCTTCACTGTACTCGCATTTGCAGTTGAGGTTACCACCGCCCCTTTGGGGGGCGGTATCGCCCACGCCGAGAAACTCTGGGTTAGGTTATTTATATAAATTAACTGTTGTCAGCGGCGGTTCGTGACTTTTAAGTGAGCTAGAGTGCTAAGATTGTAACCATCTAAATCTCCATACAAAAATTTGAAATTTTGAAAAAAAAATAAAAATCATTTTCTGCTTCAACAACATCAAAAACGTCGTATTTTTCAATCATATCACTCTAGGTCACTCAAAAGTCACGATCCACCACTGGTTATTTTTATTATCGCTAATTCTGAAAAAAAAATATTTTGACAAGGAGTAAATAATTATTCGGGTTTCTAGAATTTTCCATTCAAAGGGGTTATTTCTTGGACTTATTTTGCCTTTCAGTACTAAACAGATTTTTTTCTGTACAAATTATTGACGATGGGCAGGAAAAACTCCATTTTGGTGTGATTTTTGCTATTAATTTTGGACGCGCATAAGTTGGTTGTTCTACGTTGGTTGTTTACAAAGGGGTAGATTTTTTTCTCATACTTAAATTAATAGTAGAGTCGATAAATTTCACGACAAGAAATGACAAAACCGGTGGATTTATTAACAGGAACGGCGATCCGATTAGCTGATAACTTTATTTTAACCTCTCCCTCTTTCGAAATGAATGGTAACATCTGAGCTCTCAGTAGCAGAACCATATACCTAGTATAAGCATAGTACTGTACTGTAATATAGATAAAAATTGTTTTCGTGTTTCTTTACCTACCTTATATGGGCAAGTTTTTCACCGCCTCTAAAGCCACTCACGACGAATCGCAAGTGTTCATGTCATTCATTTTCTGAGAGCCATTTCCTGGTGTCCTCGTTTCAGCAATCTTTTTACCTTGGTCCGTGACCAATGTCAAAAAAAAAAAATTGTTCATGCATTGTTTGACAACCAACAGTTGAAATTACAGACCCTACGTGCAAAGTGTATTGTGTATACAAATATATCTACCATCGTACGTGACACCGCAGCTGAAGAAATCGCTTATTTTTTTACAATAACGACCGTGGATTTTACACGAATTAAAGGTTTTTTTATTGTCTTGTATTATAGTGTTGGGCGTCAGTTCACTAAAGCCAACTGGTGACTGAAAACGAATGAATTCCAACGGAGTTAACCTCACAGGTATCTTTGTAAATGTTCATAAACTTGGTGGACCACCGTGTTGTCCATATGGAAACACACAGACGATAAATTTATGGTTGGTATCTTTATTATCTCAGAAACATATCGGAATAACAATGAAATGGTCACTTTATATTAAGAGGAAGGCTTCTTCTCACTTCTTCTGGCTACTGTGATGGTTATATTTACATGACATTTTATCAACAAGTATTTTTATGTATTCTCCGTCCCCCGAGATCTTGCGGGCGGTCAAAGTACCTACAGTTTGTTTGATGTAAATTGTTTTTTAGATACTGCATTCAAAACCTGCAGACTACAAACTATGTGATGCGAGAATATATGCACTAACAGAGTTTAATAATAATAATAATAATGTTTTTTTTTATTTCAGCAGAACAAAGCGGTGAGTGCAATACTCTGTCTGCCATATAAAAAGAATACATTAAAAAAAAAAAAATAAATAAAAATTAAAAAATTTATAAAATAAAAAAATGAATTACATGCTGTAGAAATATAATATAAAAAAAATTAAATAAAAAATAAATTAGATTAAAATTACATATTTAGCACTTATGCTACAGTGGCCTGAGGTAAATTCTCCATCTACGATGTAGGGGCGCGCCCTGCCACTGGGCGACGGCCCGGACAAGAGTGTTTTCCGATCTCCGGTAGCGCTGACTCATCCCGGCTATTCTGTGGCGCATCAACGCAGCCAACCCATGCACCCTTCCCTCTGCAAACATCTGCGAGGCGCTGCATCTCCAAGGGAGGCCGAACAGCGCCCCGTAAGCGTGGTTATATTGCACTCGGAATGTGTTTAAAATGAAAGATAATTAGTAATTACGTTTGCATCAGAGCAATGATGAATATAAAATAAATAATAAAGAGGCTCTTAATACTTTATGTCAGAGATTATTTGGAGGAAGCCTCCGTCACTGTCCGGGAAATAAAAAATTGACAGATATTTTGTCCATTTTCCTCTATTATCTGAAGATACATAAGTTGAGTGTCAAAAGCTTCCGGAGAGTTTTTTAAAGCCTTATAAAATATATCCATTAAAGTACACATACAAGTACATTAAGTATTAATACATTCTAAAATAAGATGTCGCAAAAAATAAAAAGGGCATTAAACATCGAATATGTACATGTATAATGACAGAATTGTTAATTTGTATAAATGTATTAGTATTGATACAAGTCAAACAAAATTAAATGTAATCCCGAACTATTCTAATGTATTCTTTAAACCAGAGATAACTATTGTAGCCATGGCAGTTGTCATAAGCTAAAAAATGGCCTTTTTTTTTTTACTAGATACCTCGTATTGGTGTGGACAAGGCATTATTACACATTTTTAAATCTGTTATTAAGTTTGCTGTAGTTTACATGTCGACGACTTGTATGTTTTTATTTTAGTCTAATAAATGATATTGTCAAACTAAAAGCGGATTGCAACAGAATTCGCAGTTATCATAAACTAAAAAGAATGCTGCGAAATTTTTGGCTCCCAATGTAAATAAAGCCTTTACATCGATATGGATATTCATATACTTAATCAATTTAAATCAACCGATTTGTACATATTTATAGAAATAATATAATAATTTGAATATTTTTAAGGTAATTCAATTGATAACGGGTACTGCACCAGACGTCGCAGTTGTCACTCCCAAAAAAAATACTGTGACGTTTTTCCATGTCTAAACAAATCCGTAAATCCATATAGGTGTATAAATATTTATTAAATTTACATCAGTCGATTTTTACATACTTTATATAAATAATCTAATAATACAAATATGACGAAGGATAATCTGTAGCTGTGTTTGTAGAGTATTGTGGCAGGCAGAGGTACCAGGCGCACAGAGCACCGAGGAGATGTCCGGACACCTGTGCGCGCACCTGCAAGCGGTGAGATATCAAAAGCGGCATTCCTCGTCGACCGTGAACCCACGGACATGCTAAGCCAACAGCCCGACAACCCAACAGCCCAGGGATGAAAGGCGAAAGACAAATGAACCAAAAAATATTGTTACCGCGTACGGTTTACTGGCCGGCAAGAATTATACACTGATACAAATGATAGCCCAGTGATAAAACATATCATGATACGCGATGGGAACAACTTTGGGAAGGATGGTAATAGTGTATTGTCAAAGAAATTATGGTGTAACTTGTAACTTCTCTTTTGTTGCATGTTAAGTTGATAAGTAATAAAGAGATTACAGCGGAGGCATCTTTTGTATCTAAATGATTTTAGTTCGTAACTATAAAATACTCTCTCCACTATTGACGGATATTCTATATTATTCTCTTAAAACAATGATTCCTAGACGACTGACTTAATTATCCGTCTTTGGCCTAAGTATTTCTTATTGAAAACGTGCAAATAAGACAGTTGTATCAATATTTAAAAGCTCTGTAGCCATAAGTCACTGCGAGCCACTTTTCGAATAAACGTTTCTCACAAGGGGGGTGCATAAAGTTATTTTTGGCATATAATTAACTGTAAATTTTCAAGCAACTTCATTTCTGATAGCCTTTCACCGAGTGGTATGGTTAACAAAAATAAACTCTTAAGAACAATGTAAAAAATATTCTTATAGAAATAACAATAAATAATATTTTTTCTGTGTCTTTGTAGAGAGATTTTAAAGTTGTTAATATTATCTTATTCAATAATTATATATCACAACAGGGTTTATAAAACTTCAACCAGCTATTCCTAATAAATTGAATATTCATTCTAGACATCGTTTAATGCATATATCTGTATCAACTTATATGTCAATAAACGCCAGGGTTGCCGGCAATTAAATGTATGAATGAAATGAGATTATAAAAGTCAATAGATGTCACATATAAATAAAATCGAATATGTATATCCAATACACCATCTAGGTTTCAAATATATTCGAGTAGAAATATGTAATCATGCCAAAAGATGGCAGCCAAAAATATTGAATTTAATTAAGGATAATGTCAGCATTTCTTAAATTGGCGATTAGACATCGATAAAAATAAACGAATGTAATTAGGTCTCAATAGCTCAATTGGTAGAAACGTTGATCCTGATAAGAGTTGTTGATCATCTTAGATGATTAAATAAAGAATGCTCTTTATTAGCGGGACACAGTGGTGAGCGAAATACTCAGTCGGTCTTGTTCATACAGTATATTATGATTTAATATATATGGATAAGTACATTATTATAACACGACGTAATAATATATAAACAAAACGATACTATTACGATTACGATTAAAAACAAAAACTCGAAATAAGTTTATTCAGCAAGGTTTTTTATTGACTTTTAATCGGGCCCCAGAATCAATTTTAATTTTAATCAATCAGAACCCATTTTCTGACGCATTGAATTTACTTTTCTTACAAACTTATCAATAATTATACATAATTGAAAACATTAAAATATTTCTCAGTAATGCTTTGTGTAATAAATTTCCATAAAGCATTCCTTACCGGACCAGGCGCCATTAGGAATTCAAACTAAAATTGTTTTTCTTCCAATCGACAAACGATTATTTAAACGGATATTTCGAATCTCTCTACCGAATATTTTAGTCGTTCCAATGGCCATATTAAATTTAACGTCGGTATCAAATATCATATAAAAACAGTTGTTTTCACGAATAATAATGGATGCTGTTAATGCAAATCTGGTGATTGTGTCATTTCGTTGTAAAAAAGTCTAAAGAAAAGGAGATTTTACGAATAAGTATTACGTAGTGCCTTCTATTTTTTGCGTCAATAGAGATCAGAGCATATTTTGGTAAATTTATTGATTTTTATCAATACTCATTAGATCGTTGACAGACTTTACAGATTTTCTATTAAGTGTAATTATTGGAAATTTTTTATTTTTCTTATTTTGTGTTTCAAATATGTATATGAATACAAAACCATGTACAATGTGACCTTGGAATGGGGTACGGTCATTTTTTCCGAATTATATGAAATATTATCTTTAAAAACATAAATAAAATCAATACCTTATTTCAATAGGGAACTAACTCAAAATACCTCATTTTGAGAAAATTGGATTTGAAAATTTATCATAAAGACATCGCTCCGATGTAAAATTATTTTGTCCACCTATAACATAACAATAGATGCAGCATGTAAGTAATTTATCAACTTATCATATCATAGGTGTAAATGGCTACATTTATTAAGTTCCAAACGGCAACATTTGACAAGTTTCTCTATTGAACTAAAAATATGCTGATTTCATTATAATTCAACAAAGAATTATCTGACTACATAATTAGGAGGAATTAGACTTATTTTTGTTATTGAAATATGATAAGGGAGATTTTCTTTGCCATTTTTCATCATTAACTCAAAACACAGAAATTTTGAGTTAATGATGAAAAATTTCCCTATTGAACTAAGGTATCGAAATAATTAAATTTAAAAAAAAAACATGTAGAATAGGGGATCAAAATCCATTACCTTGCTGATTTAATTGTGATAATACATTTTATAAAAAATAAAATTAAAAGCGTTTAATTTTGCCAGATATATTGTAGGTACTCGAACTATTCGTGATATTAACTACTGAAAACCGCCATTGATGTTTTAGACGTAAACCACGCTATAAAAATTACCCAATTTGTGTAATTTAATATTACAAATAACATGATAAGTTGCACGTGGGAATAAACACAGCCTGCCAACTTTGGGCACCTTTATTTTGTAAGTAAATCGTGATTTGGGCAATAAAGTTTTTATTTTTTGTATTCCAATCAATTCTTATAATATATCATTAAGAAGCAATTACTTTTCGACACCATTTTAATACTTTTTTAACTAATTTCAAATACTAAAAGAAGACAACTTGTTCATCAACAGACAGACCTACAGTGTAATTAAAAATTAATTAACCGTCACGCAGTTCCCCCATAGGGGTAGGCAGAAATAGTGGAACGCCAAACAACTATCACATGACAACCCGAATCGATTCAACATATTTGGTTCACTTGATGGTACCATATCTTTTTTGGGTCGTCCCTGACATATTCGACCTAGACAAGGTTCGTGAAGCTAGCCAAGATATAAATCGAACAGAGATGAAACAATTCAATTAAATTACAGTTAACGTAAAATTTACAAAATATTTAATTCGTATTTTAAAAGTTATTCGTGAATTAAAGAAAATTGTTAGCTGTAAATTCTTCATATAGACCTTCATGACCACCCTATATTTTATTTTGAAACCATAAGCAACTGAGGTATTTCACGACCAGGCTATAAAATGTTAATTGATTTAAAAAAACGCTCAAATCTGTGATTAGTGTTAATTCCAATTTGAATTTATAACCTATAAACACGTACTTTATCAAAACAACACGATATTTTTAATCAACTTATAAGAAATCAATATAAGTTTCATGCGATTTGAAAATGGCCATAAATTGGTACAGGCAATGGAGTGATTACTAAAAATTGAGAATGCTGTACATTATGATCTGCTAACCAGTAGCCAATATCACTGGAGGTAAGATTTTTGTGACAGAATCTCTCTGTATTCGAATATCTCTGATGAAAAATATCTTGCAATCCACGAAATTTCCAAAATAAGGATCGAATCAGTTCAAAAGAGACTAACTAGGGTATTTTCATATAGAACTGTATTGTCCACGCTGCTTACCGACTATAAGAAACGCCTAGAATATTTCGAATCGGAAACATCAAATGAGCGTCGTGATAAAATTTTTTTTCAAAATTAGAAATAACCATATAGAATCTTCCCTCTTAGCCACAGTCAAAAGTAATATCAACCACCCTCTAAGAAACCCCGAATTTTTCCATATTCCTTTCCAAAGAAGCAACTTAATCTTCTTCCAATCTCTTGTGCGAATGTGTCGACTATACAACATCCATTTGTAGTGGCAGGATTCCGGACATATGATATGATATCATATTTAGCAATAGCCCCCATAAATTTGCAAAATTTCTCGAATTTCTTATTTTTACTTAAACTCACTTGACCCAAACGTTGTTTTCTATTATTACTTTTTTGTTGTTGTTTGTATTTACAATTTTTTTAACGTATTGTTTTACACCGTTATTGGACCGTTGGTATTTATTGTTATCTTATTTCTTTGTATTTTTTTTTTATTTTAACCCACTGTAGTATACATTATAATTTTATTTAAATGAAGTCTTCATATCAAAGGACTTCTTACTAGATTACTTGGACGTATTCCGTGTGTAACTAAAGGTTTCAGCTTATTGGGTAACAGTGGGAAAATGCTAGGTTTCTCTCTCTCTCACAGAAAACGTTGACAACATTAACCGCATCCGGTCCAGTCAAAGTGATGCACTCGTGGGAACTTCAGGACAAATTCAAACCACAGATCATTTTGTTGAAGATAACCGCTTCATCTTCGTCCACTGCGTCAGTAGTTTATTTAATTATTAGGGAAGACAAGGTTAATTTTTCATTTTGTCTGTCCACTGAATGGCATATCGAAGCTGGGGCTTTCTTCTTTGTTGACTTGGTATCCAGTAGTATATTTCACATTGTCCGTCCACTAGATAATATTACATCGTTCTTGAAGGTGTATTCTTGGTTAATTCGGTATACAGTTGGCTATTTCACTCTGTACGGTCATTGGATGGCACATCTTTAGTGTGGTCATATTCTTGGTGGATTTGGTATCCAGTAGCCTAGTTCGGCCACTAGGTACTAGTAACATTGTTGGCGTCTTCTTAGATGATCGGTATCCAGTATCTTATTTCACCTCTTTGTCCATATCCCTTTGTTGGCATATCATCCTAGTTTCAATATTATTGGTTGTTTTGGTGTTCTGATGAGTGATAAGAAGGCGACACAATGTCTATATATATATTTCGGAGATTATATGGTTTTTAATTAAATTATTTATTTGTAGAATTAGTTCATAATTTTTTTGCACGCTTATTATCACTAAATAAACAGTCCAGATTCCTGAATTTTGTTATTATTTTCTAGTTCATTAGCTACGATGTCATTTAAAGCAACTTGAGTTGTATTTTGAAAAAATATTAATATTGGATATTATAAAATATTCATGTATCTATAATACATACGAGTATATATCGTTGGTTGTTTAAGATATATTTCGAATGAAGTACTTCTTAGAATGACTTTCCTTGCTTTCAATTCAATACAGTTAAATAGGATAGGGTACTTATAAAAATCACACGCAATCCCTGTACATTGCACAAAAACTAATAATTAAAATAATATTAAAAAAACCATTTTTACATCCATTGGAACTCACATTTAAAGAATTTAAAGTAACTAACTAACCATCACGCCGTTTCTCCGCAGGGGTAGGCAGAGAGGACGGACCGCCAAACAACTCGATCTTGGCATACACTTCTCGCTTCATTCACATTCATACAACGCCTCATACATTCTCTTCTGTTATTCCGACTTCTGACATGACCCGACTCGAGTATTTGATTCACTTGATCATGCCATATCTTCCGCGGGCGTCCCCGGCTTCTTCTTCCATTCACATTCGCGTCATATATTCTCCTTACATTCCTCTCTTCGTTCATTCGCTCTACATGCCCAAAAATTGAATAATCTGTTCCTATACCACGAAAAGTTAAATGGAAAGAAGATATTTTTCATACAACTGAACCATTCGGAAACGCTAAAAATCTCAGACAAAAATACATGTTGCCGATTCTATACGTAAAAAATCCTAGGAACATGTTTTTTTTTAAATAAATTACAGGAAAAGATCAGATTCATTTATAATACCTTTATAGAATCCAATACACAACCAAAAAAAGTATACTGAAAACTTAAACTTAATAAAATATTTAATATTTTCTATTTTTATAAAAAATATATATATGGTATTGTAATATATTTTTTAATAACAAAATTATTTTTCTTACTAAAAAACTTATATAAATATTTATTATAAATAAATTTCGGGATATTGAAAGAAGGGTGAAAGAAGGGTGAATGCAGGAAACTCCATTAACGGAGGACTGAACGCTGTTGGCCCAAACAAAAAGTTGTCGAAAGAAGCGAAGCTAGCAGTCCACAATGGAGTGCTGATACCAACTCTGATGTATGGCAATGAGGCATGGAACTGGCACAGGAAGGATGAAAGTAGACTGAATGCTGTAGAAATGAGATCTCTGAGACGAATGTGTGGTAAAACCATGTATGATCGTGTGAAAATGTTGAGATTCGTAAAGAATGCAAGGCTGATGTAAGCGTAGTGAGCAAGATTAAGAAAGGGACGCTTAGATGGTTTGGGCATGTAGAGCGAATGAATGAAGAAAGGAGTGTAAGGAGAATATATGACGCGAATGTGAATGGAAGAAGAAGCCGGGCACGATCAAGTGAATCAAATACTTGAGTGGGGCCACGTCAGAAGTCGGAATAACAGAAGAGAATGTATGAGACGTTGTATGAAAGTGAATGAAGCAAGAAGTGTATGCCAAGATCGAGTTGTCTGGCGGTCCGTCCTCTCTGCCTACCCCTTCGGGGAAACGGCGTGATGGTTAGTTAGTTAGTTAGTTAATAAATTTCGCCTGAATCGACTGTGTAAATTCCCCATTATGAATGTTTTGTCTTTCATAATTTCTTCAAACGATTGGTAACTTTGTGGCGTCATTATTAAATAAATAATTAAAAATGTACTTTGTTTTGTCTTTCATTTCTCTGAAATTCATAAATCTGGCGATATCGCGACAATAATGCCACATCCTCTACAAAACTATAATCACATTATTTCAGACAATAACCTCCCAGTTTGATTTCTTTATAACAGGTGCAGCTCATTACGCCCACAACAGGTTTATAATTTTACTGCTCAGGAAACTACAGCAAATTATTATCGTGCTATATTCAAAATCTCTTCCACTCGATAAGGTCCACCTGTGGATGAGATTGAAAAACTAGTTTTGTAATGCATAATTAGATGAAATCATTAAGAAATCGTCTTCACATCTATTTCCATGCGAATGCTATTTCCTCTGCTCACGCATTTTAGGATCTTTTGATGTTGGCGTAAGACGTCTTATCTAACAATTTTTGTATGACATTTGTTAGATGCTTTGGATTCTACGAAATCTTGAAAAACATTCAATGGCTTCAATCAAAAGAACGACAAGACGCCATTTTTTTTTCAATTTTTTAATTGTCAAATAATAAAATGGGGATCAAAAAACATCTGAGAGATAAAATAGATTTTTTTTTAAAATCTAAAATGCCAAACAAGTATTAAATATTACAAATCAAAGAAGGTAATAAAACTAGCAGTTTTTTAAGTATAACTAGATACGATCCATATATGATATGATATATTGTCCTAGGGCTATGCAGGGAGAAAGGATTTAAGATGCATTCATAGTAGGATAGGCATTATTTATATATTGAAAAAATAAATTTAAGTATTTATTTAATAAATATATATTTCACTAAATAATCACGCCATTTCCTCGCAGGCTTCGGCAGAGAGGACGGACCGCCAAACAACTCGATCCTGGCATACACTTCTTGCTTCATTCACTTTCATACAGCGTCTCATACATTCGCTTCTGTTATTCCGACTTCTGACATGGCCCGACTCGAAGTATTTGATTCACTTGATCGTGCCATGTCTTCCTCGGACGTCTTCGGCTTCTTCTTCCATTTACATTCGCGTCATATATTCTCCTTGCGCTCCTATCTTCGTTCATTCGCTCTACATGCCCAAACCATATAAGCGTCCCGTTCTTGATCTTGCTCACTACGCTTACATCATTCTTGCATTCTTTACGAATCTCAACATTTTTCAGACGACTTTGAATATTTAATATATACGTTATTTAATCAATCATTTAACAAGATCTTCAACAAACTACACCCCTAATATCCCATTAAAATATACCACCCACGCCAAAGACATTTGAAATACTATACAATTAAACTATCTAATCACATGCCTATAACTTTAAAACAAACAAGAGAGAACACACCAACACATTTAATAAAACTTAATATCTTGATCCGGATAAAAACAAAAGGAACAGATTTTTTCCGTAACTTAATTACATCAAATCAAACATAACAACATTTAGGTTAAATATAAAAAATGATTTTTCATTTTTGTCGTTTTTACAAAACTTTTATTTTATTTTTATTATTCTCAAACATATCTGTATAACCATTTCATAATAATACTATATCATAAATACGTGAACACTTCATTACAGGTTCTCCTAGTGAGGGGTTCACGATACACTATGATATATTAATAATTTGCGGGACATACACATTATTCCATATAATAATTGCTTGTATTATAAAAATTGTCTGTAAATAAATAGAAATAAATAAATTAATATTATTATTATTATTTTAAGAATCTGTAAAAGATGAATAATGCTCATTATATTAAAAGTCCTAACAATGGGCTTTAAAAGCAGGTAAGTGCTCCTATCCTTTCCCGTTATCTTCCATTGCAGGTGTAAATGACCAACGAAAAGGTAGGTAATGTTTTTTAACACATTTTCAATAGCTTTTTTTTCTAACCTGAGAACAGTAAACCATCTTCCGTTATTAATATAAAGAATTTAACATAATATTTACACCGCAGTACTTAGCCAATGGTCGTTTACTGTCTGGTGCACTCACATTATATCCATATTGGCGCCATGTTAATACCTTAAAAATAAAATAATCAAACACCCCGCTCCTATTACTGATCCATAGACGACAACAAAAAGGACCCGTAATGCCATAGAAACGCAGAACACGAGATGCATCTTCCGCGAATTCCATAGACAGAAAAAGATCGCAAATCTGCAGGTGTTTCTACCTGAACGGTGTTATTCTTTTTTCAAACGTGTTCTTTTTTTATAATGGCTTCTAACGTCATTATACTAAACTAGTTAGCACTTTGTTATTGACGAAATGGTCATTTCCGCCGCGTCCGGCATCTTGTTTTGGCAGGTAGAAAATTGTTTGAAATGACCCTAATTTTTTATTTTTTTATAGGTGATAAACGATTCACCTAATTCCTTCGGGAAAAGATCTAAATTACAGTGATATTATGTAGGTATTTATAATAAGTTGGGGATATATAATATTTTATTGAAAAGGCTTCAGCTATCAATTGCTAAAAAGGTCAGTTTAGAAATAAGTGTTAGATACAGATGTTACAGGGTAGGTACCTAGGTAATAAAACAGGAACACTAAAATAGTCTAATAAGAAATAGGTAAAATTAAAAAAAAATTGTGACAATTAGCTCAGTGCGTTAAAACAGTATTGAAATTTTTTGAGCATTTTCGCAGTCTTTACACTTTATTACACAACAGCGATACAAAAGGTGTCCAAAATTTCATAACGCCGTAGTCCACAGTTTGGAATCAGACATATAAAATTCCTGCTTTATGGTTGAGATTAAAGTACTTCTTAGTGTTTTTTTTTATATTGTGTTACTTCTTCTTCTTGTGTCGCTTCCTCATTTCTGAGGATCGTGACCCCCACTCTAATCTCCCTCACGTAGAAGACTCTTCCACTCCTCGCGATCCTGCGCTGCATTCCAGACTGCGTTGCAGACACCGATGTTCCGGACGCCTGCGAAATTTGGTCACTCGAACTCAACGGTGACCTTTCTCTGCTTCTCCTGCCTTCCACTTTGCCAGTGACCATGAGCTTCTCCGGGTTGGACTTCTCGTTTTGGTGAGCAACGTGTTCAAAGTGTCTGAGGATAGTAGTTGATAGCCTATTGTGCCTTGCTCTTCCAGAATTGATGTATTTATGCGTCCATGGAATCCTGAATCCATTGAGTTCCTTAATTGAATGTTAAAAAACCTAACAATAAAGAAGTAAATTAATTATATTATTTTATTTATTTTTGTAAAAATTAACAGCAAATCCATAATTTATATATATAACAATAAAAATAATAAATCATGCCAATTTTAAATTTTCCACTGCTGGTGATAAATACTATGAGTCAAGTATGACAATATATAGTTTCACATCAGTTAGCTTAAGCTATGTCAGTCGGAGGAGGGGAGGGGGTAGGGGAACATAGGAGTGGGATAAAAGTACAAAGGACTAGAATAGATGGTTTAAGTTGTCTAGTTTGAGAGCGGTCGTATTATGTGTTTTAATTTAATATCACGTATAGTTGAGTTAAAAATGTCAATGTGTCAATATTAATTATAATCATCTTACAAGTATATGCTTACGTATTATAACGCCCCATGTTTCACCTAATAAGCTTGTCTATCTCTCAAGTAGTTGTCCTCTCACATCGAAATCAGTTCGCAACACTAAAATCAACAAATAATAAACTTCATCACAACATGAAAGTATTGCATAAATGTCAAATACTCCGTTTACAAAATTGTATTTAATTACCAGTTAATAAATTGTCGCAATCAACTTACTAAGCTATCCTTTATCGGATTTGCCTATGAGTACTTAAATACCCTTATATTCCCATTATACTACTGATTTACTGTTAGAAAACACAGCCAGGTATTAACCGAGCGCCTGGGTAATTTGATATTTTCATAAGCATTAAATAATTGGCTCTTATGTATAGAAACCACCTTATTACTTTATTAAATGTGTTTATTTTGTCAGTTAAAAATATACTAAAAGTTCAGTGACACCATCGTGTAAGTGATTGAATAAAAACATAACATTATCGTGGATAGTTTAGTAATTTAAAAAAAAAATCTGATACACATTTTATTTGAAGGTTGAAAAATACCATAAAAAAAACAATAAAATTCATGAAATTAATTTTATACAAGAATTAATAATAGCAATTTATTATGTTAACGTTATATAATCTGTGAGGAAAGAGTATTAGCTTGGGGGTTCGTAAAAGCTTTATTATGGATACTCTTATACAGTGGCGTGCATTATTGCTATATGACCAAAGGTAAACTCTGTAATTTTTCAAGTTCGGGTGCGAATTGTGCATTGAATAATCATCTTCGGTTGATTGAATAAAAGCGTACATACAATTTGTTTTTTCAAGTACAAGTAAGGTAGAAAAGGTAGAAATTATGTGTAAATGTGATATTAAGTAATAGGATGTAATATAAGTAATAAAATAAGATAAGAAAAATATGTTTGTATGTAGTTATGTAATATAATATATAGTTAAGATAAGAAAATGAAATAAAACGTATTTCTTTAAACTTTTTTTTAAGATATTAAAATGGAGAGATTTATTTCGTTGACTTTTAAATTTGTCTGTAATTTTTTCTTGTAGTTCGTTTTTCTCACGGTAGGCACAGATTTTCAGTCTCAATGGACGGCACGCCACTGCTCGAATATAGGTACTATAGTATGGTAATTTTTAAAAATAATTTACTTCATCAATACTATGCTGAGTTCGATGACTTTGAAAGATAAATTTTAAATTACACGGTTTCATTTAAAATTTATACAACTCGTGTTGCTTTTTTATGTGACTTGCTAAATTGGGGCGTTATTTTTTTATTAAAACAAAAAGCATTAAAATATTAGGTTTTATATCCTTTTTAGTACTACTTGTGGAGAGATTTTAATATTAATCCAACATTTAGTGTGAAAATAAATATTCTACAATATCTTCATGGGCACGTGTTTGTTTTAAGAATAATGGCAACAAAATCATGATAACCATTATTTTGCTGCTTATGAGTGTTTCAATAATAAAATAAAATAATTAATTATAATAAATAGCTCTGTATAAATAATACCTGCAATGTTTTAAATAAGCACTCAAATAAATAAATAAAAATTTCTACCGCAATAGATACCTACTTCATTTGAATGACTGTTTGGGTCCCTGGATAGTATGAAGACCATGATGTCTTGTATGAATCGGGATTGTTAGATGCTGTCAGCATTACTCTGGTGAATGACCACCATTCGGAATCGAAACGTTGCTTAAAATGGCTTTAGCCGTGTTTGGTGACGAGATCTAAATAGCTTGACACTTCCCAACTCTCCCCTGCCCATTTCCTTCCCTTCTCCACTCCCTTCAGTCGCACAACCTACACCAATTGGCAACGTTATAGCTCCACTGACTCAGCACAGTCGGTAGCAGTTGGGACTCTTGTGCGGCATTCAGATTAAAAATAAAATATGCTGTGTCATGAATCATGAGTAATTATTATGTATTTCAACCCCTCCTACTTAAAGTATCGTACCTTCAAAAACAGAACTTTACAATAAAGTGGAATAAAGAGACAGAAATTCGGTGCTAGTCGAGTTTTTGATTGTTTTTCATCAAATTTTGGGATCTTCATTATCAATTACGTACCACATTTGATGCAAAACGATCAAAAGCTCAACTTACACCAAGCTTTTGTCTCTTTAAACCACTCCCCTGCAAAGTTCCGATTTTAAAGTTACGGTGCTTTACGTATGGGGGTAGATTTCTCTTTCATCGTAAGATTTTAATTCATTCGTCAAAATTTGAAAGAGTAGTCTCTGTACGAAAGAAAAAAACACTCTGCTACAAGTGGCATGGGTATAGAGCCATTGACTATTCCATGGAAAATGTAACGCCAGTGTCCTAATGAACAGTTCAAACAATTAGACTCAATTTCATCTCGCTAACCTTTCCCTTACGGAGTTTCTTCCGCGACCTCCTTGTCTGTACACCCTGAATTTTTGGATTTAAATCGAAGGAAAATGAATAGTTTACATTTTATTTATAGTAGGTACATAATGTATCAGTGACGTGCATTGCTCTATGACCAAAAATAGGCTGTGTATAGCTTCTCAAGTTCGGGTATTATATGATATATGGATGTTTGAAATGGGCTATTTCATTATTATCTTTTGCTGATTGTTGTGGTCAACCGAATAAATGGCTGTACAAGTTCTTTATCTGTTTGTACATATTATGTATTATATGATAAGTGGGGAATAAGTAAAAAAGACAATTACTTATTTTTATTTATGTATTCACATTGTACACTTTTTATAAGACAAATTTTGTAATCTATTTCGATATAATTGTACCGTTTACATAGTGTATATGCAATGCCAAAAACTCTGTTAATGCGTTAAAGGAAAGTAAAAATAGATCGGTTTTATGATCCACCATATTTGAAGTACTTAGCTCTCCCCACAGGTGTGAGTTCATGAATAAATTTATGCGGCTTGCTCGACAGTACAGGAGATTATGATGCCATAATCTCACTGTTAAATATAATAGGTAACGTTTAATAAAAGTTTTTTTTTGTTAGAAAAAACGAAAAAGGGGAATAATTTATGAAAACAAAACCCCTGTAAATTACTTCAGTCAAATAATTACTATTATTTCATTATTCTTTCACGCAGAATCTCTGCAGCGCAGTAATCAACACAATTTGAAACAACGTTTTAGATAATAGCTTTGAAATATGACGGTAGTATCAAAAACTAAAAGCGGACAATTCATAAAAATGTTGAAACCTTTAGAGGAAAGACAAAATTATGTACCTAATCTCAAAACGAACATTTCATGGTGCAAAAATTACTAGAAATGCATACAGGATGCATCACAGCCTTTAGTACAAGCTGTATGCGTAAAAAAATCTATTCCTAGAAAGTCAAATGAATATATTACCAAAGGTTGTAACTTGCAAACTAAAGTGATTAAATCCGTGAAATTGAAACATTTTATTGACCTAGAATGATTGTGAAAAATATACACAAATTTATAAAAAGGAAGTAACAAAAAAAAATGTCCACAAATAAAACGCGTGACACGTCAATTACAGCCCATACACCGCCGGCTACTGCTGACGACCGCGCATCGTGCAAGTTACTTTTTTGCAATTTTTTAAACTAATTAACTGTAATTATTTTATCCAATACTTAATGTATTTCGAAGGAATATCTCAAATATGTGTTATGTTTACGGAGATATTGATATGTTTGGAGACATGTCAACTCAATTGACAGCACCGGCAAGGAAAGGTTAAGTCTGCCAGAGAATTGTGAATGGCTGCATATGCAAGCCAGCGGAGATGCATGTTTGCTCAGGTGCGCTTTACCGCACTTGATGGATGGGTGCTTTATCATTGAGCTGAACTTGGGTGTTTTTTAACCATTCGCGTGTGAGTAAAAAGTGTTTGGCAATATTGGTAATGAAGTCCATTGTGCTGTCCGATGATTTATGGTCACATTGTATGTGGTTCGGAACACCGAAGTATGAAATATTATTAGTAAAGAATATTTTATTTTCGCGACCTATGAATGGTGAAAATAACCACGTGTTGAAAATACTGAAACGCAAATTCTCTGATAATTAGAGGAAAATATGGTATCCTGGTCCCCTGCTGACTATTTGGCCCCCTTTGATTTTCGTACTTCTAATTAAGCTATCTAGGAATTCATATGTAAAAAAAAAATCAGGTGCCGGATGAAAGTTTATCGTTCCAACAAAAAATCTACTGAACTGAGCACATTTGAAGGCTGGTGCGGCGATATATCTACTGATAAAGGAACACGGCATGGTTATTTGCAAGTAAGGTTGCACAATTCAAACTATTCAAAATTATATTCTAGAAAATCTTGTTTATGTACAATTAGGCACCCTATGTCTCATGAAAAAGATGAATACGTAAGTATCTGATTTTTATAAGCATTTTTTTAATGAAAATTTGCATGCTATTTTTACACAACATGCTTAGTAATATAATAACGATTATGTATTCCTGATAGCGAAGAAAATGTTTTCATTTGATTTTAGCGGGAGACCAAATTACCCCCACTTTAAAAAAACTAATAATATCACTTTTTACCAAACATATTTTAGTTTTGTCAGCGACCCTTTACTTCACCCTAAGTTTTGGTAGTCGAAAGCTTGATAATTTACCATTATTCTAAACGATATTTCAGAGGATTTCGATAATAATAAAAAAAAAAACAGATTTACGGAGAAAAACAAACTGGCGAGGGGAAGGGGGCGCGATACCACCCCTTCCTATACATTCACGTAATATTTGATTTTAGAGAATGTTTCCCAGATTCTTTCGTGTTGTCGGTATACTCGTACCTCTTCATAAAACGTATAACACTAATAATATTAAAATATTGATTAACTAACTCCGGTCAGTGGTATTCGTACAATGCTCCTTTCATATTCCATTCGTGAACATATTCTATTTACGCATTCTTAACATGTTATATACGAGTACATTCTTACTTATTCTTAACATTACTCCTACGGTGCTCTTTAGGTACATATTCATGTAATAAAATTACACAATAAATATGTATCTTCAACTAGCTAACCTTCACGCATTTTTCTGAACGGGTAGGCAGAGAGGATACACAACTGTGTCTTGGCACATACTCCTTGCTTCATTCACATTCATCCATCATCTCATACATACTCTTCTGTTATTCAGACTCTTGACGTGACCCGACTCAAGAACTTGATTAACGTGGTCTTGGGGTATATCGTGGGGCTGAAAGGAGTGGGTAGAAAAGGATAACATTTAATCTAAGAACATTTCTAGTAGCGATGCTGAGGATTATCTAGAATTAATTTTAATTTTTAAATAATTTTAATTTTTTGAAAGAAAGACAAATGTTCCCGGTTACGAATAACCTGACAATATTTGAAAATCTCTTACTACCATCACAGTAAGCGGAACATGTTGCTTGTGTCGTAATGGAGGACTTATAAAGCCGAGGAATTGAACTCACGATGCCCGGGTGAGAAACGCGATACCAACTCAGCCACTGACGGGTCATGTTTTGATAATTTGAATCACATCCACAATAACGATCGTACAATACAATCGCAAGACCTAGAGATCTTTTAATACCCACTGTATCTACGTACCTACAAGAAGTGCTGCAAAATAAGTAAATATCGCAGAGCAAACAATACAAAGAGATACTAGATATTTTAAACTCCAAGTTAAGTAAAACAGCAAATAAATAAAAAGTTTCGACTTTTTTATAAAAACCGAATATTTTGTTAGAGTATTTATTTTGACCCTTTTACAAATGTTTTATAATTTGCTTACCTCAATCACACCAAACAAACGTCAACGGCAGTCTACTGGCTGGTGGCAAAATTTATATCACGTGATTACGTTGCGGCAGGTCTATCCATTTTAACGTCAGTGGTAAATATACATTATTACTCGGTTCACATTCTTGATTTTTTTCTTGGAGTATAAAATATCGCAGATCTAATAGTCTTCACCTTTCTATGGCATCAGTTCCTACATTGCTTACACGAGAAGTGGTCATTCAACCCGCGGGACCATCAAAAGCCAAAATCTCTTTTGTCCACTAATGAAGCTCTTTGAAATGTTACGACAGTCGTTACACAAAGATCACTTAAGTGTATGAAGAAGTGCCGAAACCATAAGAAGTGTTTAAAGTTTTAAATCCCCTTTTCGGAGTCATTACGCAAAGTGATCTTTTGGTCCATCTGTTTCGTGAAATAATCACTAAACACATTAGTTAATAAGAACTAATGATAATGGTTATAATTACTTTTAACACCTAACGGTTAAGGAAAAAAATCTTTCCTACGGGTATTGCGTTGATCATCATTAATAAAGACAAAACTGCCAGTAAATCATTTTAAAGAGCGCACGTTTGAACGTATTTGTGCACACCGATGGTGGTTCAAATTATTCTAAATAGTTTGTTCTACGATATGGTACACTACCGCACAAGCAAGAATCTCTTTAAAATTATTCTACTGTACCTATCTAACTAAAGTTATTCAAAATTGACTAGACGAATTTTTTACTACGGGGACTTCTTCCGGGGTCGGATTCCGGTTCTTTTTAAGGATACGACATTTTCTTTATCCTTAGGCCTAAGACTTTTTGCTTTACTACGACATCGGTTCTTTCGGATGACAGCTTGCCATGTCAGTGAATGATATTCTTAAAATATCTATATTTCCGTAGTTTTAACAAAATAATAACTCAATATTAACTGATATTGTCGGCTTAATTAAATTTAAGATTCCAACTAGAACTAGTCGATCTAAAATTTTATTAAATTATAACAATAATTTCAGTACTGAGTCATTCAAAAATTCTCTATTACCTAGACTCCACGCAGAAGGTAATACATATTTAGTCATGGTAGATATGTTTAATTGCTCGGGATACAAATACAAACAACGTTTATTGCATACATCCTCAACAATTATTAATATAAGTATCAGTGAATGTGAGGTATGTTTTGAATATTCGCCTCTGTAGCGAATTATTTGGAATGGTACTTACAGTATGTTATTCCTGTATTTGTTTGTTATTTTATCTACGTACCTACTGTGATGTGTTTTGCATGTGTGTGACTATTATAACTAACTAAATATGTAAAAGCCCATATCGGACGTATGTAATACAATAAATAAATACTATTTTAATTATTGACTTCAAACATTATTAGTTATTATTGACTTATTTGTCGCATAATAATGCTATTAAATTATCCTAATTTTAAAAATTACGATGTTTATAGAGTACCTATACCAAAAGCCCGAAATGGCAGATAAAAGTGATTTAAATTCTTAAAAATTATAATAAACTACACGTGTACTAGCTAACTAACAATCACGCCGTTTCCCCGCAGGTGTAGGCAGAGAGGACGGACCGCCAAACAACTCGATCTTGGCATACGCTTCTTGCTTCATTCACATTCATACATCGTCTCATACATTCTCTTCTATTATTCCGACTTCTGACATGGCCCGACTCAAGTATTTGATTCACTTGATCGTGCCATGTCTTCCTCGGGCGTCCCCGGCTTCTTCTTCCATCCACATTCCATACATTCTTCTTACACTGCTTTCTTCGTTCATTCGCTCCACATGCCCAAACCATCTTAGCGTCCCTTTCTTAATCTTACTCATTACGTTTACATCAGCCTTGCTACACTACACGTGATTACCAACTACACGTGAAAAGTGACTAATAATAAACTACACGTATTTATAATAATAATAATTGGATTACTTCTATAGCGCCGTTTTCGTGAGAAAATCACCTCAAGGGCGCTTTACAATTAATTAAATAACATTTACAACCAATACCTTACAGTTAAACTTTATTACTAATGGCTTATAAGTAAGACTTATGGCTAGGGACTAACTACTGAGACTTATAATTAGTGACTTACATCTATGGCTTATAGGTAGTCACTTACCAACTAAAAGTTATAGCTAGTGACAATTTAAACTTAAGTAGGCATAACTAGAATAAAAACCTAACACATATATAAACCTAGTACCTATTTAAAACTAATACATATCTATGACCAAGTGCAAATTGTGTATACAATACTGCAAAATGACGTACAACTATGGCTTAAAACTAGAGTCTTACAACTAACATACCTATTTATAATAATATAAATACATTGTATGATTATTGCTCATGCTGTCAGTGGTAAAGCACACAAAAGTGTAATAATTTTTATTGAAATTAAATAAGGTAGTCTGGGCGGTAGAAGGTAAATAGGAATATAAGTAATTCTCTTGGACCGAGTACTCGAAAACACCATTAGACCAATGGGGTCGTTATTCTGGAAACGATAATTTAAAAAGATGAGTCTTTAGTTTTGTTCTGAATATATTACCATGATAATTAAACTACAGACTCCTTTAAAAATCTAATGTCATTGACATGGATTTGGAACCGCGGTTACGCAAAATGTATTTAACCCTAGGAATAAGGACAATGTCTTACACTAAAAAGAACCGGAATCGAGCTCCAGGCGTGGAATCAAAAATCTACCAGAATGTTAAGAATCAACATTGTAAACGGTACAAGAAAATATATTATCGAATGGCTTGTGTATTTTGTTAAACAAATAAAAAGTCTTTCCAAATCTTTTTATGTATTTACATAAAAATATTAATCTGACGAAAAAGCTTGTCCACGACAAATAACGTCAAATGTTATAGTGCTACCGTAACTGCAGATTTATGTCATAGCATAGTTTTGTGAATCAAAATATGTTAACAGTCAAGGCGTACTCGGAGGATATTAGGCTCAGTATGTATAACGTATTATCAAAAAGCCTGACACTTACCTACCCTACAAAAAAGATAAATATGTGGTCTATGAATGTGGCAATTTATTCCTCTGGATATCAGAAACATTACCAAATACAAAATGATCGTCCCAACCATTCCGATTACTTAATCATAATGCTCTTGTCCGACATTCCAAATCGGTACTGCCTCAGGACCTTGTGGAATGCCCTAATCCCCTAAACTCCGCTCAAGGCACTAGACAGGTGTGGTCACATCTCCGCGGTTCCCACAGCCCTTCAGACAGCCCATGGACCATTATGTAAATGCTACCCCTAATTCCATGCCCCTAAACACTATTAGACCAATCTGAACCATTGACGGCTTATATTTCTGTAGAAACAATTAAGAAACGATCGATATCTTCAATATGGGTCGTTAATAGCTGTGTTTTGTTGATCTTTCTGGGTTTTTAAAGGTTGTAATTAAGGATTCTGGTCGATTTCTACTTATATTTAATATAGGTATGTATTTCTGACTTCTTTTTATTTATTTATTTCATGGTTTGGGTTGGACACATAATTCAACTGGTGTTTTATTTATTTTTTTCTTTAATAGTATCCTTTAATCATTCTAAATACATGTATTTCGGTATCTTACGACTACTAAATGAGGAACGTATATGCATCGCTCTTTAAACAACGGTATGAAGAAGTTTTTCAGTAGCGGTTTAGAAATAGACATTCAGGAAACATAAATGCATTGCTTTTCGACATTTTATTGTGACAACGAGGTTTCTTAATGTTGTGATATATTTACTTATTTAAATTGATACTATATTTCAAAAAATGTTTCATTACTTAAAATATATTATTACCGATGAGTTAGAAAAAAACTCATTCCGAGGAGGACAATAAAATTAACTAAGAGGAAAACATATTATTACAGAGGCAAGCAAAGTCAAAACAGCACACGGAAGAAAAGTGTTATATACCCTTAGAGTAACAATATATATATATTTATTATTATATATATATGGTATATTATTACTCTAAGTATATACCATACATATTATTATATTTTTGTTTTTTTGATAGAAAGCAATCACTTTGTGGTTAGACATATTGAATAAAAATAAAACAATAACTTTTTTATAACCACGAGAATTTTATTACGACCGACCGGTTTCGCTTAACATAAGCATCTTGGTTATAAACAAAGTTATTGTTTTATTTTTATACATATTATTAATTGTTTTTGTGTTTAATTCGTAAAACTGCATTTTTTTTCTTTAATGTACATACATTTAACAAGATAGAGGGTATATGATAAAAAAGAAAGATATACACATGCAAAAAAATTAAATGTTCCAATGGAAAAAAGAATCACTGGTATATAGAGCTATTGAGAAAATGACCTTTTTTTTATTCGCTACTACAAATTTAGCTTACTAGGTATGCTATGTTACTGTAAGCAGTTAAATTCTATATCTTGTGTGTGTTGATGACGATAAACTATTTTTAAACTAGTTTTTTTTTTATATTAATACCGCAGAGTCCCAAACTGCTCCCAACCGTCTGGAGCCAGTGAGACTATGGCATTCCCAATTGGGGAATGTTGTGAGGCTGAAGGTATTTGGGAGGGGAAGGAGAAGGGGAAAAGGGGAAATGGGGAAATTCCTGGATATTCAGATCTGGTCACCAAACACGGCTAAAAAGCCATTTCAAGCAACGTTTAAATTCTGAATATTGATCTTTCACCAGGGCGATACTGAGAGTATCTTCCACTTCCATGTATATGTATTATACCAATCCCTCTTTCCACCTGTGCCGATACGATCTTCAATAACATATATGCTATGGACATAAAGCAGCTCCATGCTAGAAACATTCTGGTTAGCTTGCAACAAAACAATAAAACAATACAAATCAACACAAACTCTATATAATACGTTAATCAAAAAATAAATAACTACTCTAAATTCCTTTTGCTAAAGCTGCTTTTGAAGACACTTTAAATGCATAGCATACAAATTTTACAATTTACTTCTAATTTAGAATTTACTTTTGTTTCCAGGCATATGCAATCCGTGTACATATATTTTTTCTCTTACCTGGATTATAAAACATCTAAATAAAATATGTATATTCTTATATATTTTTTTCTTCAACTGTTATTTTCTTTCTCCATATTTATTATTATTTACATATTAGGATTAAACTTACTTTATTATTTTTTTTAATCTTCTGTTAACTTAAAAAAAAAATTGTTTACCGTATTATTTAATCATATTATATAATTTATGTACCTATGCCTGTCTCGTCACGGGAATTTCCCAGTGATTAATACCTTAAATTCTATATTTTATAAAGATAAATAAAAACTAAACTCTCAAATATTTTTTTCTTTGTCTGCTTAACGGAGTACGGAAGGAAATATTTTAATAATATTCGAATATGCGAGCGTAATTTTTAACAAATGTCAAAAAGTACAGGTAATATAATTTCGTGGTAACGGTTTTTTTTGAAAATTGTTTCCGTTTATTTTAGCAATTTAGGTGGGTTGCCATTTGAGATGTTTACACATCAAAAGGACACGTACCTTTTAGCTATTTTCAGCTCAAATATCGGAACTTTCCATCACGCCAGTACTGACGTGATGTACGTACGAAGAATAACACACCTGCACGTGACAGTGGTCAAGAATCATTTTTTAAACAAACAATCATCAATTTGCCTTGAAGCCCAGTGCGAAATGCAAACATTACACACGTTAGTACTTTACATTACACTTGGCCAAGTAATACTGTCAATACTAGATGGCGTCATCGGCAAACATCCGCATCTTTACAAATAACTAAACAAACGTCATCATTTCAAATCAAAACAACAGCTGTTGAACGTTGATCCTATTAAGTGATAATTTTCTAAAAAAACATAAAGATTGCTATTTATTCGACCAAGTTGACCGTGTATATTACCCGAATCAATTTTTAAGAAAGACTACAATAATAATGTGACATCGACTAAGTTTTTTTTAATGTATATCATCTCCGCTGATTACGAACGTTTTAATGTCGACTAGCTGGACAGTTTATACTAAACATAAATAATATATATATTTTTATTATAAATTGTAGAAAATAAATACGTATCGCTGATTGATTACCTACTACCGTAGATGCAAACTGGTAAAGTGACTTCATCAATTGTTCGTGCATTCGTTAAGTAGGTATACGAGACAAATGAATCACTTGAGTACATATTAGGTCAGGGTAAGGCTGAATTTTAAACAAATGTTTTAATCCGGATCTTTGCTTTGAATGTGCTTCTATTTTCTAACCTATACCAAAAATTACATTTTGGGAAATCGATTTTTCGTATTTGGATCTTTCTGCTAACCGGTGCAGTGCACCGCTAAACTGAAATTTCTTGAAAATCTTCGTACAAAAAAAATCAGTATCTGACTTCTTTCCAAAAACGTAATATTGTTCAAATTGATGATTTTAACGATTGATGAGTATTGATGACACATGCGTTATAATATTATATATTAAGAGTGGGCACGTATTCGAGCGCACGTGCAAACACTACAAGTCAAAACACTGAGTCACTTGCTTTTCCATATACTCGTATTAAATAAACAAATAATACGCCTTAGCCATTAGAAAAACAAAAAGCGTTTCATATCCAACATTATTGTGTTATATGATGCTATTACGTACAACTATTTCCCACTCCGACTGACATTTCAGAAGGTGTCAACGAACCTCAACGGTTTCGTGATAATTCAGCACTCGTATGAATCGACGCACTTTAAAAAAATGGTTAATTAGATTAGGTTAAGTTGGGTATTCAGACTATTTTTTTTTGTATTTTTAATGACTTTAAAAAAATATGTCGATTTATGTGTGTGTTTAATTATGCTATCACCCACCACAACACACTCATAATAATAATAATAATAGTTAATTTCTATAGCGCAGTTTTGTGAAGGTTCACCTCAAGTGCGCTTTACACTAAAACTAACTAAAACTAACCTAACCTAATATAATTAGAAAATAAAAGACATGCTGTCAGTTTAATTTACAGGTACATATACAAATTAAAACTAAAAATATTCATTAGCAGCAAACTCACTTACATGAACACTTTAGAATAAACTAGGGGTATAAATAATCTCTTCAAACGATTGGTATTTACTCTGTCGCGTCATTATTAATAAATGAACTAAATAATATACTTTATATTCACAACTTTATTAATATACACTGTTTTCGTACTCTCTCTTTCAAACACCACGACTTTAGACTTACTTACATTCATCATTAGCTCATTATTCATACATACGTCCATCATCATAGATACGAGGGACTGATAGAGACATTTCAATCAACATTAATGTTTCAAAGAGACAAAAACCTGTGCAAAATCATCTCTTTTACAAATTCGGCCATAATTAGATCAATTAGATGCGTTTATCTGAACGGTTGTCGGGAGACGGGGCGAAATGAATACATCAGCGCGCCATTTAGAGACATTTCAATCAACATTAATGTTTCAAAGAGACAAAAACCTGTGCAAAATCATCTCTTTTACAAAATTCGGCCATAATTAGATCAATTAGATGCGTTTATCTGAACGGTTGTCGGGAACCGGGGCGAAATGAATACATCAGCGCGCCATTTAGAGACATTTCAATCAACATTAATGTTTCAAAGAGACAAAAACCTGTGCAAAATCATCTCTTTTACAAATTCGGCCATAATTAGATCAATTAGATGCGTTTATCTGAACGGTTGTCGGGAGACGGGGCGAAATGAATACATCAGCGCGCCATTTAGAGACATTTCAATCAACATTAATGTTTCAAAGAGACAAAAAACCTGTGCAAAATCATCTCTTTTACAAAATTCGGCCATAATTAGATCAATTAGATGCGTTTATCTGAACGGTTGTCGGGAACCGGGGCGAAATGAATACATCAGCGCGCCAACTGCTGTGACTTGTAAAATCGCCAGTTGTTTTGATTATATAATTCGCCATTTGTCCGGGTAGAATGGGACCCGATGACACTTGTATCGCAAATGGATTGGGCCACATTATGGATGGGGAGGGCGTTTCCAGATTACATTCAGGGGGTGAAAACTAAGGGTCACCTAAGATTTATCAACTATATTTATTCCTGTATTTAAATCTAGCTCCACTATAGACTCTAGGTTACATTTATTCCACTGAAAAGACTGTACGTTAACTGTATGGGACAGCAGAGACCATTATATAAAATTTTATAATGAAAATTATTAAGGGATTTATATTTATCTGAGATTTTTGAGAGGAGTTGCAGGAGTCACAAGATGGGATCGAATAAGAATTTCAGTGATCCGGGAGGAGCTTAACATCGAACCACTATTACTCTTCTTATAAAAGTCGCAAATAATGTGGTTTGGGCACGTGTTAATGCCAGAAGGTCGAATTCGACCGAGAATTCTGGGTGCTATTCCAGAGGAAAGACGTCCAGTGGGCCGCCCCTGAGACGGGTGGCAGAAATAACTCCAGAGGCTGTGCGAGAACAGGCTGAACCTACTATGGACGGATGCCGTAAACGTAGCACGGGACAGGGACGCCTGGAGGCGCCTTGTCGATGCGATGGGTATGTATGTATATTTATCTGTTTTCGTGTAGCATTTTCTAGGTAAAATCATTTTCACAAACTAACCGTGAAACCTTCGTAGGACGCATTTAGATATATATTTTTAATTATTTTAGTATCACATGCATTCCTGTAAACATAAGAATAGTTGCTGTATATTAACGACTGTAGAAACTGTTTTAGCCCGATAAATAGGGAAGCAACTGCCCATCAGTCAGTTATCCGACGACTTTCATGAAGTCTGTATTTCTTATACAAAATCCTCTCTCAAGGTCCCTGAAGAGGAAGCCGGCGATTTTATATTCGATGTCACTGGCTTAAGCGTTCAGTACAATTAACAATCAACGGAATGGTGAGAAATTCATTGGTTTATTCTAATCCTCGTCGTCAACTTAAATATGCTAAACAAGAAGAACGAAAAAAAAACAATTATTGCTGGATACGGACGATTTGATGCCTGTAAGTGGTTAGTGATTATTAGTAAGGTTAGTAATAGGATTGAAAATGCGAAAGCAAAAGCAGCGAAGTACTGATATTTATGTAATAGTAATAAAAATAATACTTGGATGATTTGTATAGCGCAATTTTTGTGAAAAATCACCTCAAGTGCGCTGTACAAATACTACTTGCTAGGGTTTATCTTACTATGTACAAACGAGACAGAAAACATACTTAATAAATCCTATTTGTCATTGATATTATATACATTAGAAGGTTATTACCAAAAGAAGAGTAGGTACTTATTTGAAACATGATTTTATTTGAGATTTTTGATAATAATTATTTACATTTACAAATATTTAAATTATTTGTTTATTAGGTAACTGAACCATTCTTGAATGTGACTGTCCGAAGAGTTGAGTTTTGCTCTGAATTCTCTGAGTCTTTAATCAATCTTAGATCGTATGGCAGTTTAAGCCAGGCTTTAGGGCCTGACACGCTGAAAGCTCGCTCACCAAACTTAGTTTCTGGTGTGCGTTTTAGTTCCTTCAGCCTTCCGATTGCCGATGACGTCGCTGATCTAAGGGTTGACTGGCGTGAATGTAGAACAAATACAGAACCAGTCTAAGATACCAATAAAATCTCGGTGATGAGACGTGGTATCTAACTCAAAATAAAGAAATCAAAATTGTAAAGTATTTTAAAACTTCACAGTTAAAATGAGTAATGATCACGAACATTTTATTGAGCATAAAGCCAAAGTAACATTCTATAGGTCGTAAACTCCGCGATAGATTGGACATGAATTCCAGTTGACAGGACACCAAAAATCATGACAACGTGACTACCTCAGTGGAACCAACCTAGAAATAAACCGAGGAAGACATGAACTGAAGTAGTGTAAGAAGATTGTAGTGTAGTGTAAGAAGATATTCCACTTTATGGGTCATTCCAAGGACCATGGGTGCAAGTTTAAAGTCCCTGACTCGAGGGTTGCCCCAGCCCTTCAGTGTACCACAGGGCCTCGCCCATATGGCCAATGTGAAGAACCGCGCCCTTATAATGTACTCGATAGATTGGCCAACCCTTGGGGAACAAAGGCACGACACCGAAATCCATAAAACTATATATTTCGAATTATCCCTTTGAAAAATGCAGAAATTCCTCTCTCATATCAAACCTAATTATTTATATCATCAGCAAAGATTAGCAACCACAAAAAAGCTTTCAGATATTTCTGAATCTACAGGAAACTTTTTCCGACGATTATTTTAAAATCTCACAGATTTTGTTCCAGAATGGAAGTTCACCATGAGCGCAAATAACAATATAAAGATAGGAACGCCTTACTGTCTTGTACATTGTACAATTGCAGTGAATGAACGAATAAAGAAATGGAGATATAATACAGTATGCATAAATTTATGGACAAGCTTGGCCATTCCAAGATTTAGAATATATTAGACTGTGGATGAAACAACGATGCGTCAGGGACAATCTTACTCAAAAGCAACTCGTATGAATTTTGCAAAATTATAGGACAGAACATTCAACGCGCTGGGTTAACATTATTGGAATAACCTAATATTTGGTTGGAGGTAAGATAATAGTTTGGAAAACTTTGAAATACAACACATTTTTTTAGAAAAGGCCATTAACAAAAACGAGCGTAAAGCGCCCTTGAGGTGAAAAATTAAACATTTCTATTTTGTATGTTTGGGTATTGTTGCGCTACGAAATAAATAAACTAAGTAGTTATATTTTAAAGCCGTCCGCGAGGCAATAATAAAATTGTTTGCACCAAACAATGGGGCAACAATGTGCGAGCAGGTTGCCAAACAAATGTCGCGAGGGTCCCTGGCGGTACGAGCCCAGTCAATGCGCCAAATGTCACGCTCCGGCCGCGTCTAAATCATCAGTGTCATCTGGTGGAAGTAGTCACGGAAGATGGGAGAGGCACAGAAGTGTAAACAGATTGGACGGTGACAGAATTGCATAATGTGCACCAAAAGCCATTTCCCAAAAATGTATAAGACGATTTGATGAAATGATTTCTTTTAATAGTCTCTCTGCTCGTAACTTATTAAACGATGGTGAAAAAAATCTCCAGGACTAAGTAAAATGTAAGACTAGCTATATAATGTAACAATTTATAACTAAATAAAACACACTTAAAATGAAAAATAAATAAATAAAACAATACTGCGCTTTTTTTAAGAGACGAAAAAAAATGGATAAAAAAAGGGGTACACGGGGAGCAATGTTCGGAGTGGGTGTCTATATTAAAATTCGTTTATTCAATACAGCTGGATGTATTTCAATATCTCCCTTCACACAGCATCCCCAAATATGATTTAGTACCTAAAGTATTATAATTTCTCACAGGGCCTCCTGTATGAAGTTAATGTAAAAAAGCAAAGTTTTATTTTTGAATGATGTGCTCGTAACTTAAATATTAAAATGTTTTTCGGTCGCATTCTGAAATCTTAATTTGCCACAATAAACAATATGGCAATTTCTGAAATAGGGTTATTAAATAGTAGATTTTGCCCTTTAAGCATTTTTTTTTCTAATACTTTATTTTTTTCTAGGCTAAAAAGGGACTCACCAAAAAAAGCCCAGTTAAACAAAAGGCTAAGTGTGTTCTACTTGTAGTATTTAATTAATTATCTGTGATATTTCTAGGCCATCAAATTTTCTAACCAAAAACAAATGATTTTGCATTACTTCGTATTGGGTCACCTCAATAACAGTATCAACTGGCTTAAGGTTAAACGAAACGTGATATGCCCTCACAGAATATTTTAGAAATAAAAACACTTTTAGCACCTAATGCTTTTAAATATCTAAATGAATTGTATGTTAGCGGGTGTATACAGGATTATGAAAAAGAATAAATTTGTTAAGTCCCTCAAGAAACTTATAAAAGTACTGTATGTTAGTTTTACAATAATATATTGTATGAAGTTTAGCTTTAAATCTAGAGTATCTATTTATTCAATTTCGTAGTCCGTGTGTGCACCCGCCAACAAACAATTCATTTCAACACTAAAAAGCATTACGTGCTAGGGGTGTTTTTTTCTCTTAATTTGTTAAATTAGCGCCATCTGTAAATGTGTTTTACGTTTAGTTTAGCCTTAATGCTATTTATTTATCTTATTATTGACGTAAATAAAACAAATAACATGTGGCGTCTTATCTATTTTAACACTTAAATAAAAATTTCAAAGCACCACAGCTAGTTTTGCGGGTTGCAAAAAAATGCTTCTTACTATAAATTCCAGACTGAAAGTGGTGCACAATTTCTTTTCCGTTTCATACACACAGACTTTAATCTATTAAAACAAAACTCGTACATTCGAAATTAATACTAAAAAAGATGCATCCCTCCCGGACCGAGTGAACAACTTCGCACTAATTTACAAGAAGCTTAAGAAGCTGTTTCATACAAAACTGAATATTGGATTTGAGGCCAAAATTCTCACCCAAACAGAATGATCTTTTTTTAATCAAAAGTTATAGCAAATATCTAGTACTAATTAGATCTTTTTTTTAAATTATGGAATATATACAATTTGCCTTACACAATTTAAAACATCGACCGGAAAAAATGTTTTTTTAAAGATGTTATTTTTATTAGTTTATTTGATGTAATCATATTTACATGGCAAATATGACAAATAAAAAAAAGTTCCGTTAACCCACGAATAATTTCCGAATTTGCCTCTAAAATCATGAAAAATTGATTTCTTTAATGGCTCATATTTCATAATTTAAAACATAAATAAATAAAATAATTCTAATCCGTACTAGATATTTACTAAAAGTTTAATATAAAAAAAGATCATTCAGTTTGTGTGGGTATTTTGGCATCAAATCCAAAATTAAGTTTTGTATGAAACAGGCACCGCAGCCGTTCCTCTTAAGCTGCAACATCGTGAATAGAATAATAACATTATTATTTGCTCCATCTATGTCATAAAAAATCATGTTTAGGGGATTACAAATATTGCCGTTGTTATTATAGCCGGGGTATCAAAAACGAGAACCACCCCCTTTATATTAAAAAGGTGCTCCCTTTATTAATAGCGCATTTTATTTATTAGGGGGTCCATTGTACAGGGACCTGATTATAGCTGTTGAGAGCGATGTATGTCATTATCAATTTTATTGTATGGAACTATGAAACGAACACATGCACTTAGATTTATCACCTGTCAACGAATTGGATAATTTTACGAGTAAATTTTTAATTTTAAAATAAATATTTATTTTTCAATGCTTCTTTCGTTGGAATTTTAAGTAGAACGTTAATTTGTGCGTACATTGTAAAATACAAATTTTGATTAAAATATTTTCATTGATTATAAGAAACATAGACTGTACCTACCTGCAAAAGTATTTTATTATAAACAATATAATTTCGACTGATATGTGAAGTGATGTGAGTACGTAACAGATTAAAATTAAAAAACACGTAATTCTTGTTAATAAAAATATAATTCAAAAATGCAAATTTCTTCAAAAGTAAAATTACTTTGTGGTGTCAGTATTAATAAAATTATTGAGAAATGTTTTGTGTACACCACTGCTTAATATGTAAATATAAACATAATATATATTGCGTATCGTGATGAGGGGAGCTTCGCTTCCGAAACATGTTGATATTTATATATTAAACTTTGGTTAACGCAAAGTATTTCTCATTAATTTTATTTTATATACAAAATTCTTACTTTCCGTGGTACGCAATGAATTTATGCGACTGGTCCAACAATAATTGGTGCTGTGATGGTCGGCATAGTTGCCTTCCAAGCAATGGGTTCGATTCTCAGCCTGGGCAATATTTTTTTATAAAAATAAATTAATTAGAATAATGGAATATACACCACTTTTTATTTTTTTAAGGATTATTTTTGTTTTTTTTTTATTTTTTTTTTATTTATATATTAATAATAAAAATACCAAATTTCGTTTTTGAAATTACTAATATAATTTTTTATGCTAAAATTTTATAATAATTTTTTACACTTCAATAATTTTTTTAAACCTTTTTACTTAATTACTTTCATCACTTATTGCAAATTTTTGTTCGTTTATAATTTGTCTATTCTTGCATAATTATTTTATCATTCATCTATACCGCTGTGGTAAGTAAAAATGCAGTATCTCCCTGGGGAGTCTCATGGAAGATACTGTGTTTTCCTTGGGAGTCTCAAGGAAGATACTGTGTCTTCCTTGGGAGTCTCAAGGAAGATACTGTGTTTTCCTTGGGAGTCTCAGGGAAGATACTGTGTTTTTACTAAACACAGCAGTATACCTATCATTATTTTTAGAAATTTTTATTCGATAAATTATTAAAATATGTATATAAAAACATGGTTTATGGAAACACGAATAAAATGTTGAAACCATATAGAGAGTTATGCTTATGGTTTTCCGTCATATTTATGAAACCTTTCGTGAATTTCTTTACTCTTTTCTTTCTTTCTTTGTTAGTATTTTTTCTTGCAAAATTCGTTTTACTTTACGTTTTTGAGAGAAAAACAGCTATTTTGATGTATATAAAGTCACAAAACTGTGTATGTGCATTATTGCTTTAGCACGTAGTAGATACCCCAGTAAGGACCATTTTCATGAAATCTAAAAAAGGGGAGTTCAGCTATGACAATATAATTTCTTACAGCTCACCTAGATTTAATAAATAAATGCACAAGATTGCCTTACACCGAACAGATATAAAGGAATAATAACATAACCTAATCAAAAATACAATCAACCTCAAACGAAAAGGTTTTGTGAGGTCAAAAGAATTAATTATAAGTGTGGGAACATTTTTTTTGTTAAGATCATTTACATTTTAACAGAGGCGCTCCTGAGGTAATTCGTAACGAAAATCAAGCTGAATATACCATTAAATTGTGTATGTACATAATTAGATAGAAAAAATGAAGTAATATAATATTTGTACAGCGTCCTTCAGGTGATTTTTCACGAAAACGGCGCTGTACAAATTATCCAATTATTGTTATTATTATTATTAAAATATTATCATTCAGTTTTATTTTTATTTAAATCTCAAAAGTCTTACAAAACTAATTAGTCAGTAGTTGGATTGTAAGAATTCTCAGTTTTTACGTATTTAGGTAATCGATTAACTTAATTTTTTTTCTTCTGAGATTGGGTAAACATAGGTACACACTTAAACATAAATTATACATTTGAGGCCGGCAGATGTTGTAGTGACTATAGAAAGAAGGAAGAATGGGAGATAATGATCTATACCGCCCACAGGAGACTGTACAGAAGTAGATATAATATATGGTATACTGAATGTGAACTACCGAATATGGGCTGATTGACTTACGGCCCGGAGGTCCGGGGTCAGACGTGGGCCGTAATGACCGCCGTATTCCAAAGGAAATGCTAAATGAGAGATTATTCTTATTTTTAATGACTTCACCTGCTCCGCGATCAAATAAAACTTTCAAAGAGATTATGAAAATGGGCACGAGTGAAAAGTTGATTGACCAGAGGTTGAATGGCCCATTTGGGTTTTGTCAAAAATAATACAAAGAAAAGACGAGTATCGTCTTAAGGTCAGATTATAATTTTTTTGTGTTTTTACTAAGTGATGTACAAATAGTGATGATGAATATATTTGATCAAATCTGTATCTTTTGAAATGATGTTTTACTATAACTTATCAATATGCCCCTCACGTTAGAGAATGAGAGTTGTCGTAAGATCAATTTTCTCGATTTGGCGGGAATTAAGCCTGGAGCCTACTAACTCTAAATCAAATACATTTACCATTACTGAAGAAAAGTTAAAATAAAATGTATTTATTCTCGAAAACTACTAAAACAGCAATTCTCTTTGTTCTTTTCGACAATCTGCAAAAAGTCAAAATCCCTTAAGTTCAATAATTTTTTTAACGTTACTTTATTTTCTTTCTGACTTATATTAATAATAATAATCGGATTATTTTTATAGCGCCGTTTTTGTGAAAAATCACCTCAAGCGCCCCTGAGGTGATTTCTCACAAAAGCGGCGCTATAGAAATGGTCCAATTATTATTAAGGGCGCTGTACAAATATTACTTCCTATTCTTATATTACGTCTATTTTTTTTTTACATTTATTTTCTCTTTTTGGACAGGCTATCATTACCCATAATTTATAGACCATATATAAAGATGCAGTTAAATTATCAAAACTAAATTTAATGTTAAACTGAAGAAAAAAAGGTAACTGTATTTATTCCTTACGATATATTGCAAGACGCTAATACAAATGATAGAGTGATTGTTTCCATTATATTCAAGAATATATGCTAAGACAAAGAATTAGAACGGTTAGTGTTGGTCTGGTGGCGCTTGTCGGCCGGCTTCAGGATCCGGAAGGAGCACTTCAGCGTGTCATCCACTGACATCATTGCTCCTGCATTATCGAATTCCCCACAGTAGTTGGGTGCCGAGAAATGGGTGACCAGTTGCTTCTTGGCAAAGAACTCATACCCGTCCTCTACCACCTGATGCACCCGGCAGATCAGGTCAAAGTCGTGCTTGTTGAGGAACTTGGCCACTATCTCAATGACGAAGTTGTAGGTAAAGTGTTATATATGAATTTCTACCTTGCTACGAAGCATTAAAACTAACGAACGGTGGTAAAATAACGAAATATTACAAAATGTTTTCATAAAGTGAAAAAAAACAATCGTCGGCTATAATACAAAACTGCCTTTTCCAAAAAACAAACTATTCAGTATAGCCAAAAAACGACACGGACTCTCACAATCAAATGCAACAAAAAAATTTTTAAGTATTATTTTTAAATCATATTTTTAATTATTTAATTTTACAAGCATGACTATTTTTTCTATATCCTTGTATCTACCGTTCAAAAGATTCGAAAAATTTGCAAGAACGGAGAAGACTTTATTAGGTCCTCTTCCTGATTCAATTTTCAGTCGGAAAAACAAAAAATCTTTTCCTTTACTGTTTTCAAATTTGGCGACTGCTAAATACATCTGTCAATCGTAGGAAAAATGGTGAGTTTTGGCAGAAAAAAAATACATCTGTCTAAAATTTCTATTGGAAATGTACGCATCGCCATAACATGAAAAATAGTCATTGTTGCGTAAAAGGGTACATATTTTTTGGTGGAAATAGTACGTTTTGCAAAAAAGGGTGTTTTTTAAGATCAAAAATTTCAAAGATTTCCATTTTATCGTAAAAATAATAGAGTCAGTCTATTCCTTAGCCTCGAATTACCCTGACTGCATATATAACTCAATTACCCCGAATTTGGAAATAGGCACTTATTCATTACAGCCCCATAATTTTCAATATTTTCCCGATAAAGTTAGAGTTTGTGAAGAAATGAAACTACGCGCTATTTTTTTTTAATTTCTTGTCGGCATTTTAACAAAAACCTTTAAAAGTATTTTTTGAGGATATTCAACACTATTAGAATTGAAATTAAAACACTTTGTACTTTGTTCCACTTATTTATTTTCACCAGGACCGGTTTCATCCTACTACGGACATTTTCAGACTGGTAGTTGAAATTCTTATGCTAAGATATTTATATAAACTTAGGCAGAGGTACACAACAATGTCTCTATATAATGACTGTTTCTATTTTGTTAATTAGAGGTATTATAAGTTATTCTGTTAGTTTAAGGTACATATAGGTAATTATATTGTTTAATATTAAAATTATGAATGATTTTACATACTAAATAGATATTTTTAGTTCACATGAATGTATATGAATTTATATAATTGAAAGGGTTTGTGATTACTGATATTTTATTTTGGTAATATTGGGATATTCCCTCCCTGTAAAAGTGTTTTAATTTCAATTCTAATACAATGGAATTCCACCACGAATTAACAGTTCAAAAACTAGACTCATATTGAACACTATTTTTTTTGCAATATATATGTAGGACGGTCAGAAAAGGGTCTTATTTCTGATTTGATTTTGGTAAATACTAAGCCAATGTAAATATTAAATTTTTTTAAATTATCTTAATAACGATATGTTTATCGTATTGCGTAATAATTCTTTAATTATGTCGGATTAATAGATAATCCCTCTCCTACGTCCCTCTCCTCCTTAAAATACTGTGTATCAGACATGACAGATGACGATCTGCGGTATGATAAGAGTAAACATCTGATCGCATACATCAGCAAAGGTGTTTGACATATTCAACGAAATTCGTAATAGCGATTTTTTTGTTTGTTGTTGCACGGCGCGATCTGGTCCTCAGCCAATTCGGCCTCGCGTGGGAGGCGCAGGTGGTCAAAGACACACTTGCATTACAGAACGATACGGGGAATGGAGATGAAGTAATACCTTGAAATTAATTGCAAAATTTAAAATATAATTTGTAAACCGTTGAGATTTGTCTCGCAATTTGGAGATTTGGGTCGAAAGTAATGTATTTGATTTGTCTTCAAATGAGAAAGTTAGCCATCATCATGAAATTTCGACCCTACAAATTACAGCACATAACAAATCATCGTAACTGCACTCGTACCAGTCTCACGTTTTGATATCTTGAGGTGCTGTTTCATACAACAATCTGTAATGTATTAGCATCAATAGATGGCACTGTCCATCAGACGGTTTCTAGGGGTGGAATCATCCCACGTTCAGGGTCAGTGGGTAGACATAATATTGCGATAGAATAAAAAGGAGCATAGCTTCTGGCTCTCCAATAGATTATGCATCAATACCGTGTAACATGTTATTTAATAAATAACTAAGTGGTCGTTGTAATTGAGTTTTTCATTATCAAGAGGTATATTATACAACACAATCTTTCGTGGATTAACAGTTGACTGATCTTGCTTTTATTGTTCCACATGATGTGACATTTTGCAGATTTCTTATTTTTGTATTTAGTCCATGTTCGTGATTTTACCATTCCACGAAGAACTTCCAAATCAATTGGTCTGCCAGCCCAGGGAATGTTAAGGGCGTGTCTATATTTCTAAATAACATGATATGTATCACTGTTTGGTCTAGTGTCCAGGTTCACTCGCCATACAAAAAAAAGGAACATAACCACTAACCAGTCCGATTAATTAATTTACTTATCAGTGACAGTTACAGAATAACTTATTCATCTCAGTGAAGGAGGTTCTGGCCAAAGCAATGCGATACCTGACCTCTAGATAAAGATTCTACTTAAATGATGGCCTGTTTACACCAGGACAGAGATTAGTGGTAACTAAATTACTGTGTTAAGAGTACCGTCCACGCGTGCAATTAAGTTAACTTAATCTAGTGAACTTGATTGTGTGTGTGTCCAAACAACACGACAATAGCCACCCCTCCTTGTTGTAAACTCGAATGATTAAGTAGAAAGTGCGTGTCCAAACTTCGACAGTACAAAGACAGCAGCCCCCACCTCTAAACTTCAAGAATGCGCGCGCGCAGGTAGAAGGTGGTACAAAACCGAAAAAATAGGAAATATTCTTTTCCAGTCAACTAAATTGATACAAAACGTTAACTTACTACTTACCACTTAAGGCACTGTTTAGACGCAGACAGTGACAAACGATTTAGTTGCCACTAAATCACTCTCCTAAACACTTTCCTCGTTTAAAGATGACATTAACGCAATTTCCTGGTTAGCATGTATCATAACCTGCACGTCTCCCATCTACTGTTCAAGGTTTTCCCTCCATTTTTCTCACAATTTTAAAAAGTATTGTCTAGTTTATCGCCGATAGTTCCTAAACTGCCAGAGTTTCATCCATCTCCTGTTCGTCTTTTGATTCATTCTTTGAAACACTTGGTGGAACCTCTCAAAGTCCTCCAACCGCCTCGAGTAACTCCATAGAATGCGTGGGAGGAACGCAGCTGCGCCTAAAATCTGGTACACACACGACAAACTATCCACAATTATAGCTAGCAATTCGTGATTTTATACAAAAAGCTATAGATCACTGCCTACCATGCTAAGTAATACCAGTAATAGAACAATACACTTTTTATAACCAACCAAATTTCATATTTTGGTAGTATTGTTTTTAATTATTCATTTTTGGCAAATGCCTCTTACATAAATCTTAAGCGCAGATAAACTTCATGCATATTGGACTTAAATTAAATTAAAGAGTATAGGTTTTTTACAGAACGTAAGAATTAATGTGTTCATTACATTTGTAAGAAAAAAACTGTTGTCATACAATAAACAAGGAATGCGATGTTTATAGCACTTAAATCAAAATGCTTCAAAAGTGATTAAATTATTTCTATAAAGTAGTCAAAGTTTTGTATGTTTAGGTGTCACAAATAAGGAACTCCAACCTCTGTGGCGTGGCGATCCACTCACAGCCTCTCATGCTGATAACGAGACCCGCCATTTTACACTCACAGCCTCTCATGCTGATAACGAGACCCGCCATTTTACAACAAACGTGAATAGACGTAATAATGATGTCATTTTCAACAATGGAGTGCTGATACCAACCCTGATGTATGGCAGTGAGCCACGGAACTGCCAAAGGAAAGATGAAAGTAGACTGAATGCTGTAGAAATGAGATCTCTGAGACGAATGTGTGGTAAAACCATGTATGATCGTGTGAAAAATGTTGATATTCGTAAAGAATGCAAGGTTGATGTAAGCGTAGTGAGCAAGATGAAGAATGGGACGCTTAGATGGTTTGGGCATGTAGAGCAAATGAACAAGGAGAGGAGTGTAAGGAAAATATATGACGCGAATGTGAATGGAAGAAGAAGCCGGGGACGTCCGAGGAAGACATGGCACGATCAAGTGAATCAAATACTTGAGTCAGAAGTCGGGATAACAGAAGAGAATATATGAGAGGTTGTATGAAAGTGAATGAAGAAAGAAGTGTATGCCAAGATCGAGTTGTTTGGCGGCCCGTCCTCTCTGCCTACCCCTGCGGGAAAACGGCGTGATGGTTCGTTAGTTAGTTAGTTGTAATGACTTTCTAGATTAAAGTTTTTTTTAGTTCAAATAATTTTCATACTTTCAATTTTTCAAAGCCCGATAAAACGCTCCAAATATATCGCCGGTCAGTTTTGAGATTAGAATGTCAAATGTCAAAATAAGGATGAGCTTTACTGTACATGATTTTATATTCTATTCATAGTAAACCATAACTAAACATAAATAATAAAATTATATGCCTTTTTTGAAACATCTACTCAAAGTATAATAATAGTAATAGTATTTAACATTAACATTATCATAATTTTCCAATTGACAATTAATTGGTTTGCCTACGAATGTTCTTATTTATTTCATTATTTTTTTAAGTCACCCAAATTAAGAATAAATTTCACAAAAAAAAAAATTACAATACAAATCTCAAACGTGTTATGTTGATACCATTTGCATCAGATGTTCCGAATGCAATGGTACCAACATAACAAGGTGTTTTGATGAGATGATGTTTATTTACTTTTAAATAACGGTTTGTTCTACGTTTCTACGTTCTACGTTAAATAACGGTAAATTCTACGTTTAATTACGTATTTTTAAAAGTTGTGTATGTATTCTGAATCAGCGTTTGCTGATCTGTTTGAATATATATTTTGAAGTCGAAATATTTTTTATTATTATGTAGGTAAGTAAATCAATAAGTAATTACCTCACTTTTTAAATGATTTATTCAAAAGCGTAAGCTATTCCTAGTGTTGTACGATAACTGATTGGAACAAAATAAGTAAGATCCCTGAGGGGTATATGTGGTAAAACCATGTACCTACCTATGGCTGTATTTCGGATAAGAAGATTTTTCTACGTAATTTTAAGGCTGACTTTACAATTTGTCTAAAGTCATTACTGCACATTTACTAAGAATTTTAACCAGGCAGATGAGTAAAACCGTTTATACAAAATACGAGGATAATTCCATTGGACTACTCGCATTTCAAAAGCGGCTATTCAAGGGCTCGGTTGGTGGGTTATTACAAATCCGTCCCATTCACCTGATCTCGTTTCACCAAATATTCAAAATTTTCCTTCTCTATCCCACAATCTGCTAAGAATCTTCTTGCTTCTCTCCAAAATTCTATAGTATAACATTTATATATTTGTAAAAAGCATTAACTTTGTGGCTCGCCATAATTTACAATAAAAAAACACATAAATTTGTTGTAGACCACTTTTATTTTATCAAAACTCTACCGGTTTCGGAAGCACCCTTCCTTCATCAGGAGAATATTAAAACTAACTTATGATATAGGATATTGACAAGACATATAAATTTTAGGTGTTGGAGTGGGGGGTATGCAAATGGGTAGGGGTAATTGTAGGATTTCCGGGAAGAACAGAGCGGTTTATTGGGAAAATATTCAGAATGGGACTAAAAGATAAGTTAATTTGGTTATTTAAAATACTAGCATTATTATTAAGGGATTTTCTAATTTCGAGTGGTTCTAAGTTATCCAATTTTTTGCTTTTATTGTTACGGTGAAGAATTGTAACCCCTGTGTCCTTGTTAAAAGTGTGATCTTTAGAAATTAGATGATTGGCAAATTCTGAGAAGTTATTATTATTTAAGCATCTTAAATGTTCTGTGACTCTAATATTTAATAATAATAATAATCATAATAATAATAATAAAAATAAATAATAAATTTATATGTCTTGTCAATATTTTATATCATAAGTTAGTTTTAATATTCTCCTGATGAAGGAAGGGTGCTTCCGAAACCGGTAGAGTTTTGATAAAATAAAAGTGGTCTACAACAAATTTATGTATTTTTTATTGTATAACATTTATGTTGAAGGAGAAAACACATTTACTAGTAATTTCTTATAATGATTACAGGTTATTACGGTAAACTTTTGATTGACACGAAAAACGTTTCCTTCCCAAACATAATCAGCGTAATTTCTTTAAAATGCAGGAATACTTCCCAAAAAATTATATATTATTACCGCGTAATCAAGAAGACGTTTTTGTATGTCAACGTTCCTTCCGAAAGCTGAAAGCTATTTCACTTTCTTTTTATTTCTTTATTTTTATTTATCAAAATTGAATACACTTTATAATTTAAATTACAATACTACACTTCTCTTTTAAGCGATACTTGTATAGAGAACGCGAGTGTACATATTGCGATTAAATGCTTACATAAAAACAAAATTAAAAAATTAACTTACTTTTTTAAAACAATCAGGAATGTCTCCGTACAAAAGATTTGATTAAGATCTGCATGACTCTCTGCCAATCACTATTAGAACATAGTATTATCGGATGGGATAGTGCTATTGATAATATTCTTAATTTATTACTCAAAGATCCTATAAGAACTAGAAATATTTAACAAACTTAACTTCAGTTAAACAATTATATATATATATATACATTTTTAATTAGACGCATGTAAATCAAATTTAATAATGTTATTATTAAGTTCTGCAATTATTTTTAGTTGTTATTATTGTGATAGCTGTTTCGGCGTTTAAGGCCATTTTCAAACTATGATTAATCCACATAGTTAATCCCACTCCTTTTCAATTTGGACGGGTTTTAAAAAAAAATTATGATTTATTTTCGGTAAAATCGATTTAGTTAGAAAACAATTAAAATTCTGAACTCTCTGAGGTTTTCACATTTATAATGTTTTTGCTCATATTTAACTAATAATATTTTCTTAGTTGATTTATTTAAATGTGTTAAACAATTATACTCTAAAACAACACTTCTTTACATTCATAAATACAAAAACCAAGAAATAACAACAATCACATTTGTTAGAAGCACCAGATCTCAGAGTCAAAAACACATCTAACAAGGAACCACAAACGCAACATTTGGACAAAAAAAACTTATTATACTATTGTACTAAACTGTACAATAAAATACCACTATCCTTTAAAAATCACAACCACCATAATAAATTTAAAAATCAAATAAAACACTGGATACGTTTCATAGGGAGATCTGCAATAGAAAATCTATTACCACTAACTACAGACTAACACCGAAACCATTCAACTGAACTTAAAACACCTCATCTTAGAATTATTTTTTTCATCAAGCATATCAATTTAATATAATGTAATTTAATATTTTGTAAATGTAATCCTCAGCACGGGAAATCCCAGTGAAGATATCATTATTTGCTATTTTGTTATAAAAATAAAAGATAATAAAACATTATTATTATTATAACGTTGCATAAAAATGTGACAAGAAAAACGTAATTAAGAATGTTTACAAGATAATTTTACAGAGTTAGTTATTTACGTAGTGGAAAAAAGAGAGTATATAGCGAAAAGTTTTAAATCGAAAGTTATCATATGATATATGTAAGTACATTGTGGCGCTAGAAATTTGCCGTATTCTAACGGTACAATCTTATGGGGGCATCTGCGTATGTGTATGTATCTACATCTTGCAAGATTTATCATACTTGAAAATCATAATACAAAATGACAGTATGTAGTACATTAAAAACCCTGTCTTCTTTTCTCTTAGGGACAATAGTCTATAACTGCAACGGCACACGGTAGCCTTTCATTTTCCAGTCTTCGGTCCCTTATATGGTCGCATATATTCGACAAATAAATGTTTTAATGATATACTTATATTGTACCTACTTACTTATTTTATACTCTTGTTATTATGTTATATACTATTCACTCATTATACTCCTTTGTACAACTTACTAAAAGCCTTCAATGCGTAAATAAACAAAATAAAAATTACCTCTTCCTGGTCCTAAACATATATACTATAAGATAAAAAACAATAATAAACTCAGACATGTCATCCATGTTTGCTGCCTACCTATCCAATATAACATAAATTGTTGGCAAGATAAGGCGTATTTATATATCTGGCGTTTTGGAAAAGATTTCCAGAAATTTTAATTGTTAAACAAACCAAAAACCCTCTGAAACGTAGAAAACACTTTTTTGTGCAGCAATTAATGAACCAGTTAGCTCTAAAATAAGGCAGGTTAGTCAGGTACCTACTAAAAATATTAATACCTTATTTTAAAGTTACCAAAGAAATCAACTTTGCTTTCAAAATCTTCAGCTAATTGAGTGCAGTTAACACGACTTTTTCACGGTGCCGATAATTATTACAGATTAACAAACGAAACCTTTAATTTACTTGGAGGGTTCACATTTTATGGAATAAATCGACAGAGTGTAAAGATTCAAATTTGGACAAAAATTATAACTGAAGGTCTTCGAGCTTTATGAGAAATATACCAGCCAAAAATATTTGCTACGAGCTGTGTGTCTTATGTCACCACCAATATATGTAATAGGCATAAAATTCGCTTGGCAAGCGAATTTTAGAAATGTTTGTTTTAAAAACTTGTTTCTTAAGTGCATTTATAATGTTCTATTGAAGATTTTTTTATAACGTACTTAATAAATTTATTTTAATATTTATCGGGGGAATTTCTAGAAAAAGATTCCGTTTATTCAAAGCACTGATAGCTTCGCCTTAACAGGGTTTTAACTAGGTAGGTACTTGCATCATATATTTATGGCTATGATTTTATATATTAGTACTTACCATAGATTCTACACAAACTATATCATACAATTACACAATGACATACGTATCTCTTCAGGTAACCAAACGGTGGCACAATGCGTCCGTATATCCACTTCTTAACCTCTCAAAACGACGTTTCAAATAATATGTGTTCCAAGATCGAGATTTTGGTGGCCTATCCTCTCTTAAAACGTCGTGATGGTTAATTAGATAACTAGTTATAATTTATTACCGTCAAAAGCGACGTTCATTTACTTATCACAAGAAATACCTTTTATGACACAGATCGACATACTATTGACAATGTTATATACCTACATTAATTTGTTCCGGAAGTCGGGCCATTATTATTTATTATGTTATATTAAATTTGAAGCAAAATACCAGAGGAATGGACGCTAATAATGACCCCGGCTCCAAACAGACTAGCGTAAAAAATGAACGCAAGTAATACGGTAGCTTTCTCCCTGCGGGAAACCGCGTTGATCCGCCATTTTATTGGACTCATTATCGCTGCTCGAATTTTTTATCACTCGTGAATTTATTGTACTCAGGGCTGTATTTCATTAGAGTCGTTTATTGAACAAACAAAGATAGGCTTGTAATAACAGGGGCGTGCCGTCAATATGATTATATAGTTTTTTTTTCAAAATTAATAGGTTTTTCTTTTAATAATTTAGGTGAAAATTACAAATTATTATGCAAATTCGCGATCACAGATGGCGTTGATTCTTAATTATTTAGAAGAAAAAAAACACGTTATGCACGTAATGCTTTTAAATATTGAAATGAATTGTTTATTGACGGTTTGTGTTTGTGAATACAAAATGTGAAATTGAATAAATTGTTATAAATCCTTCAAGATACTCATAAAAATACAATAATGCTGTTTGTGTTGGTGTTTTAATAAAAATAATGTATAGATAAAGATGCTTTCTTTCAAATATTAAGATATAACGCCATCTGTGATAATGAATTTATGTAATAATTTGATGTTTCAATATCAATGAATTGAAGAATGAAGAGAAAAATGTGATTTTTCGGGGATCTATGCGTTTTTGGTTAACAAGATTATTATTCAATTTTATAAACTATTTCCATAAAATCATGAGAAAACATACTGTGACGTTAAACTCTGTTCGGTTGCAACATCATATCTATATTCTTCCTTCCCGTGTCCATAATCCATACCTCAATACTTCTTTTGAAATCCGTCAATTTTGTAATAGTTTTTATTGCTAGAGGGAAGATGTTAAATACTTTTACATAGAAATATTGCAAATTTCTTTGTCCAAAAGTTGTTTTAGTTGGAGGTTGGTGGAATGTAAGTCGCAATTTTTTTTTCTTAAATACATTTTGTCTTTTTTTTAATTCTTGCTAATGCGGACCTGGCCTGGTCGCATCGTGTTGAAGCATGGACAAATTAAATGTTGCCACTGTATAAAGTGTGCTCTACTTTTAGAAAGCCGTTAGTCACTTACTCAGCTTTTTTCATCTTTTTTTCCTGGCGTTTGGTAATACGAAACCTACACACCTACCTTTTGTCCAACTAATTCATTGCGCGTGAATCACTTCCATGTACCATACTAAATAACACGTTAATTTATATCCTTATATTATGTAGTTTACCTGCGTATGTCGATTTTAATCATTGTTTTCGACAACTACAGTTATAAATATTGTTAATATAGAGTCAAATATCCACCTGTTTTATTCGATATTAACAAAAGTACCTATTTCTTTTTCATTTTTTACTAATTAAACATCGTCTATCTTATTGTTTTTATCAAATTATTTATTTTTTTATTTTTAATGTGTTATTACTGACGCACTAATGGAATGTATTACATTGTGCAACCCCTTCATACCCTCTGAAATAAAGATTTATTTAATCATTGTTAAAAATAATATTAACATAACCTGAATGAAACTTGAAAACGGAAAAAAAAGACAGAAAATAAAAATATTTCAGTCGCATCTGGGACTCGAAACCAGGACCTATGCCTATCCGGGGCAACCGCTTAACCAATTTTAATATTATTTTCTACAATACATTAAATATTAAAATGAGGTTTTTAAACCTCAATAAAAATAATTAGTAATAAAAAATTGAAAAGATTCATTTAAAGATATTTATAATATATAATTACCAACATTGTTTGCATGGTAATAATAGTAGGTACGAAAGTAGAAAAAATTGTTTCATTTATTTATTTATATAATCCTTTCAGTTTTTTTTTTAATGAATACCTCCCTAATTAATAAATTCTAGTGTTTAGAGAAAGAATACTCTTATTGTTTGTCATACATAGAATAAATTTCAATAGTGCTACCATGAACATAAATATTCTGGCGCCTAAGCACAAATTGTGAAAAAAAAAAAAAGCAAATTAAAAAAAAATATATGCAAATAAACATATGTACATTTTTCCAGGTGAATTATTATTGTTGTTTTTGTTAGCATTATTATTATTATTATAAATATTCAAGGATTAGGTATTTTTTCAATCACATAATAAATTATATGCATATATTTTTTATTGTTTATTTTAAAATGACTAGTTAAATAATATTTAAGTTGTCTTTTTCGAAACCATCCAAATTTAATATTTCTTGAAATTCCTGTAATAATGTGTAATAATAATAATTGGATTACTTGTATAGCGCCGTTTTTGTGAAAAATTACCTCAAGGACGCTGTACAAATCTTAATTCCTATTCTTTATCTAATTATGCACAAACAGATACAGAAAAACATACTTACCTGACAGGTCGCTTCACATGAACACAGTTTTATTAGAAAATTAAAGTATAGAGATGATATTTTTACAGTTACTATTTCATCCTGTTTTTTCTATTTTTCTATTGATATTACATTTATTAGAAGATTGATGGCATAATAAGAGTTGGCATTTATTTGAAATACTTTTAATTTTTAGGACTGGAAAATGTTTATAAAATGACCTCAAAAAGCGTGAGAAGCTTCTAGAGGATATTACCTTTTTTTTACAATTTTAGTTATTTACAGTGTTGAAGGCTGTGGACGCATTTGCGCACCGATGCTTGAATTTCTTAACCTTTTTCTATAAGAGACTTTAAGTGAGCATCGACCGGCTAGCCTTGCTACTCAATTTACCGGTGAATTTCTTCAATTTATGGATATGGTTGTCTGAAAAGATGAGTTTTAAGTTTTGTTCTGAATTTTGTCGAGTCTTTGATAATTATTAAGCCATGCGGCAGTTCATTCCAGGCTTTAGGTCCTGATACTCCAAAAGCACGATCACCGAACTCAGTATTAGGTGTGCACTTTGGTTCCTGCAACCTCCCAATAGCTGATGACGCTGCTAACCTAAGGGTGGACTGCCGTGAATTGGTATTTTTTAGGAATACACAGTTCTGATAAGTAAGCCGGAGCCATTCCGTTAAGTGACTTAAATACCATCCAGCAACTGGATTCTTTCAGGGCATTTGAGCCAGTGCAGATTTTTTTTTTTAGAACCTGAACTATTGTGTAGAACTAAATCTAAATAGGCCAAGTACCTACTTGCAAATCTTATTTCCATCTCCCTTCTCTTACTCTTCTCCATTCTCCTTTTGGCTCAACACTTCTCACTACATGTTGCCAAAGTCCCAAGCTCTGGATGCTGTGATGTTTTGCACTATTCACACAAAAATACTATAAGTAGGTTTAAACATCAATCCCTAAGTTCTTATACTAGTAATGTATACAATACGTACATTATAACACAATATACCTACCTAATAAGAAGTGATACAAAATATTTATGAATTATTTCGTTTTCCGAAACAATCCCTTTCAATGCAATTAGTTTGAAATGTTCATGTCAAACTGTTTAAACCACATTAAAATATCCACCCATTCAAGAAATAAGTCAATAATCTGTGTTTTATATCGTAAATTGTAAAAAATGCACAATATTCGAATCACTATCCTGGTTATAATCCATTAAAAGTATTCATTAATCGGCAGGCGAGATAATCGCAAAATAGACATTATGTTCCCATACGGTCAACATATTTTGAATTCGGAACCTCCATTAAAATAAAATAGTCCGGCCGGTTCCCAGGGTGGTCAACCCACCTGATACACGTGCGTTCAGGTGAGATGGCGCTGTACAGTGCCCCGTGTACGGGAATGAGACGGCATTAAAATCTCAGGAACCGACACAAGTTTTCCGTAAGAAAGAGACAGTGTTTATATTTTAACGTAAATATAAAAGAGATGCAAATGAAAAGAATGTAAGTTTTGGTAAGCGACGTACTATATGAATAAAACTGTGATTTTTATTTAATTTATTTATTATTAATTTCTCTTGCAATTAAAAAACTAAATTCCTCCCCTTTCCAGTGCCTGGACGATTTTTGTATTAGAATCCGCACTCTTATTAGTAAATTAACGGACTCTGGCAGATAAATGGCGTTGATTTGGATTCCAAGCCACTACCGTATCCCTGGTAATGAAAAGGCCGATTCATTTGCGAAAGATTCCATTGATTCCGGCGAGTTTTTATATGTTTTTTAAACCGACGACCTTCTCATTAAGTTAAAAGAAAACACGATATCCACATGTCAGAATTTATAAAATCCAGCCCACGATTCCTTCAAGACCGTGGTTTTCTAAACTCCCCTTGAACAAATTTTCAGCATCTTCCATTTGCCGCATGCGAATAAGAATTCTGTCATGTGCAAAATGTCGTCTTGAAGAAGAAGACCTCAGTCATGCTTTTTCAGTTGCTTTATAAATAATGACTATAAAAATTTCATTCAGGATCTGATCAATACAGAAATACTGCCCCTCAACAGCATTGCTTCCCTATTATCTTTAATTATTAATTATTTTTAATTTTCTTAAATTTAACATAATGTAATTGTAATTTCTATTATCTAAAATTTTAACCTAGACTTACAAACATTTCACCGATGACATTACATACTTATAGACACGTTATTGTCTTACTAAATTAACACTCTTACTTTTCCAGAAAATTCTTAATTCAAACATCGTTTTGATATGACATTTAAAAAATATGTCCGTTGAACGCGATGGACGTAGTCTTATATTCTATATCTTATATTGTACTTCTTTTTTATAATTCAAAGTTGCGTCGAATATCACTGGAGTTAATGAGATTACACTACGCCAACTCGCTTGCACTACGATAGGACCTATTAAGAAAGGACATACTGCTGGAAGGTTGTCTTTCTTATACTCATGTGTTGCTACGTTCGCTATCTCACTTTATCTAATGACGTTTAAATTTTCGGGAAACAATATAATAATATTTATTTCCATTGTGTGTTTGTCAAGCTTTCGTGATGTCATTGATTGTTTCCCGATTACAAATATAGTATTATGTGAAAAATTAAGTAATTTACTTGTATTTACAAATGAAATGTTACTGGTGTTTACCGTGTTTCTTTTACCGGTGTTTGTCATGTAATGGAAATACTTTTTCATCACACAGGTGGGTATTTTGGCACTTATTTGTGCAATTTGGTTAGAGATAGCCGACGACCTCACGCGACGCGTGACAGTTTAATAATATCAAAGTACGGCAGTTACCGGATCTTTTGCTTGCCACTTTGTGAGCTCTTGATTCAATTGATCATATTATGTAGATATTAATGATCCTAATATCATAAATTGACAATATTATTTGGATAAGTCACCTTAACGGCGCGGCAAAAATATTATTTCCTATAGCTTGGCATTTAATTGTTGATATTAATTATTTTCGAACCAAAAAATGTCATTACTATGGCAATACACCGAGCTACTGAGTTTGTCTTTGAAATGTGTTCTTCATATTCAAATGTTTTCACGTATTCGCGTTTGACAGTTCAATTAAAAAAAATAAAAAATAAAAAGGTAAGTCGTCATAATTCATTTTTCAAGTGGTTTTTAAAAAAAACATATTTTTATTTTATTTATATAGCATACAATACGAGATTATTTCGATACATACAATTTAAATAATACAATAAAAGTCGACTTTCAGTGTAATTATATTCCTTGCAAAGCCTAAATAATAAAAAAATACAATAAATTATCTTAGCACATGATGTAAAATAATCTCCTTTCGGAAAGTACCACTAATCTCTGAACACCGTTTGGTTAATGTAAAACATATGCACTTGGACCATTGCGTTTTTTTAAACATACTGTGATTTACCTATGAGCCATCCTTGTGTTTCCAATTAAAACCTTTTGAATGATCACAGCGCCTTCAATTTTTGTCTACTTTTAAATGTCTGACTCTATCTGTGACACATATCGTACATACTAAAATAAAATAAAGTCAAAATCATTGCTTCAGAGAGTTCACAAGAGTACACGTGAGTGACAATTTATCGCATTTTAAAAAATCTTTCTTTTTTAGAAAATTAAATATTTACATCCTATGAATTCTTTGAACCTAGCAAAGTAGTCGGTCTTTTGAGGAATTCTTCAAGAAATTTATTTAAATTTTAAATATATATGATTTTTTTTATATACGTACGTAAATAATAATAATAACGTTTATTATCAATTTACAAATCTATAGTTTTAGTAATTGACAAATAGGTCACTGCTCAGCTATACATTCCGGAGCTCGGAGTGCGGCTGGTTTTCAGCATCGCCTATAGAAATTAAACATAAAAAAAATTTAATTATTTTTTTCACAAAATCACTAACGCAAGTATATCCATTGTATTGTTTATCAACGATGTTATGCGGTTGCCTATGCAGTCAGCAACCATTCTCTGGGGAACTTCTTGAAGCACTGCAGCGATATCGATCTTCGAATAAATAGTGGTACTTCATTCCAAAGTTTTGTTGAGATATAGCTGTAACTACCCTTAATTATAAAAAATGGGGAGAACAAGCAAATGGTTTCTTTGGCGTGTATTGTGTGCATAAGCGTCACAAGGCCATTGCAGTTTATCAAACAGATAAGTAGGAACCTTCGAATTCATAAAATTGTACATTTGACAAATTTGATGTAACTTCCTTCCGTTCGACGTACTAAGTATCCTATGTAATAAAACAACAAATTTTGAAATGCAGTTTTGTATAATCAGATATGAAAAAGGTTTCGATGACTATTAAATATTCAAGCTTGGAATAAAAATGACGTCAAGTTCGTAAATGACAGAATGAAAGCCAAATATATTTCATTCATTTTTTTCCATTGTTCCATTTAATTCCATCTATGAAAAGAGCCCTTTTAGGGGTAAATTCCTTGCAATAAGTAAACCATAATAAAGTAAGGAGGTACAGCGTTCTTGAGGTGATTTTTCACAAAAACGGCGCTAAACAAATCATCTAATTATTATTATTATTATTATTATTATTATTACTTACCTAATAATTTTTTTTTAAATTGATGTTTAGGATTCCAGCTAAAGCAGTTGTAGTGTGGCATTATATCCTCAATACCTACCGTACAATATAATTATAATTTCTAAACATTAAAGAAATAATAATATTTCCGTTTTAGAAACCTCTGCTTCGAGAAGTGTGTGAAAAGGTAGATTGGTCTGTTACGCACAACAGGTGTGAGCGAGAGGCACTTATGCCATGTGCGGTGCGTTAGAGCGAGACGACCGTACAAAACAGTGTCGTGTGTGTAGTGAGTTGTGAGAATCAAATCACGATTCACACCGTCAAAGAGCGATGCGTTTATTTACAGCGGCATTTATACACTTTTGTATAGATTATAAAAAAATTCATTTAAAAATTTTCTTCAAATTTGTTTATTCTAAAATATTACGTCTTCCATTCAAACACACCTAGAATACTTTCCTTTCCTCCCCTTATAAATATCAACTCGCCTTTTTTAAAATTTAATTTAATAATGTTCTTAATAAGATATACAAGTTGTTTTTATTATTGTGACTTGCAGTTTAGGCTTGTTTGCAAACTTTGAAAACGGCCTTAAACGCCGAAACAGCTTTCACAATAATAAAAACTAAAAATACTTGCAGAAATTAATAATCACATTATTATATTTGATTGACATTTTTTAAAAATTAAATGGAGTTCTACGAATTAAACACAAAACCAATTAATAATTAATCAACTCGCGTGTTAATTGGGTAATAAAGTTTTCTAAAAATGATGGGATCTCTCTTCGCTCTAGTAACAGTAAGGTCCTTGAAAATCCATCCCACTTACCTTCAGAACGCAAGCATCAACATAATTTTCAAAGCAAAATAAAAGAGATTCTCCGCTTTCACTTCGATTAATTTTCTTTCCTTATCCTAGCCTTTCATAACATGAATTTTATATTTAATTTCCACTATTTCCAGTACCTCATAATAGGTTTCACCTAGTGAGGCACGTAATGTAAACCATATAATAATATAATTATGTAGCATATATTGTACTTATATTTAAACATGCCGTATTGCATGAAACTTTAAAACGTTATTTAAATAAATGTAAATTTATCGACAGCGAAAAAAATTAGACCAGTTATCGTAAAAAGACCTTATGATTACATTCTTACAGTCTACAGTTTATTTTAAAACATGTTCGGTTTTTTGTAAAATAACTTTGTAAATTATGTAGTGATTTGCATATGTTTTAAGTTCCTCCAAACCAACTTATTTATTTGTGTTATTACCATAGGTAAAAAATTCTTAACTACTTACCTAATACACCTATTTTAAAAACTACAATAAAATGTATCTTTTCAACAAACAGTAAGTCATAGAGCAACGTTATTTAAAGACCCATTTGGTCATAAACATGTATCTCATTAGTTGTAAGTCACTAGTTATAAACCTTGGTTATAAGGGATTAGCAATAAATCTTAGCTGTTACAGAGTAGATATAAGTTTAATTGATAAGTTATATGATAAATAAATAAAGTTGCAAAGATCTCTCGAGTTGATTTTCCCAAGAAAATGACACTATATAAGTAATCCATTTAATTTTATTATTATTATTAAAACAAGACTTGAGTTGAACACCAATATTTGTTGGCATATTTAAAAGTAAACTGAAAAACGTAATGTGTTTATTTTTATTTGGGGATTAAATTGAAAATTTAAAACTTTTGATTGTATAAGGCTAATAGAGACTCAATTTTTCCAGTCCAACAAAATATCATTTTCTTAGCAGGGATATCTTATTTATTTAATTCAATTACTGTACATAGAACATATTTAAAACCTATATGACTCTCGTACCAGCCGCAGTTCCCTCAAATGCTTAAAAATTCCGTATAAAAATAATTTTAAAAATCGTATTGAATAATAATATATACTGCCGCTGTATCTAAAAGTGGTACGTCCCGCGTGGGCAGGTTTGGATGCACCTGAGTATTTCACCTCGCGACAGACTGGCGCCGGCCACCTAACACCGCGGCTGCGCCCAGCATGTGACCCTTCGCCCGCCACCGCCTGCAACCAACACCATACAAAACACATAGCCTCACATGCTAAGCGTCATATCCTAAGAATGCCACCTAACGCAGCGAACGCGCTCAGCATATGACTCTATACCAGCCAGACAGAAATGTAGCTTAGTATTGAAAAGTGGAAAGACACATGCTAAGCGAAAACTTGAAAATGCTTCTTTCAGTACGCGTTCTAATAGCTGGTCGGATATGTACGAATTTATTGTTACTAGATCGGTTTTAGTTTATGCGGTTTCTCTTTTACGCGGTTCTAATTTTTTTTAAATGTTTTTAATTAATTTCCAGTAGATGGCGTTAAAAAGCGACGTGCACACTAAAAGTTTGAGGAAATTATGTCTACCCTACGTTTTAGTTCAAAGTGTAAAGATTTAGTTTTAACCTAAATAATATGTGGAAAAATTATCTCCATAAAGCCATTTGAAAAAAAATACCTCCAAATTCAAATGATCCATAAAAACTGTAGACGTTAAAAAGAAAAAGAAAATAATATATGTTTTCACACTTGTAACTATGTACATGGATAATTCTGTCTGGTGACTTACAACAAACATATGAAACTAAAATAACATATTGAATAGTTTTCACATTATCCTTTATTCGTGCTGAAAAACAAAAAAATACGAATGGTTAATTTGAATAGATATCCATTTATGCGAAATGTAAGTAATTTCTTACATTTTTTACGTATATATAAATAAGTGTTTAAACAAACTTCCAAACCAGTAATTATTTAAAATTTTGTTCGTGGAAAATCCATACTTAACTAACTAACTAACTAACTAACCATCACGCCGTTTCCCCGCAGGGGTAGGCAGAGAGGACGGACCGCCAAACAACTCGATCTTGGCATACACTTCTTGCTTCATTCACATTCATACAACGCCTCATACATTCTCTTCTGTTATTCCGACTTCTGACATGGCCCGACTCGAGTATTTGATTCACTTGATCGTGCCATGTCTTCCTCGGGCGTCCCCGGCTTCTTCTTCCATTCACATTCGCGTCATATATTCTCCTTACACTCCTTTCTTCGTTCATTCGCTCTACATGCCCAAACCATCTAAGCGTCCCTTTCTTAATCTTGCTCACTACGCTTACATCAGCCTTGCATTCTTTACGAATCTCAACATTTTTCACTCGATACATGGTTTTACCACACATTCGTCTCAGAGATCTCATTTCTACAGCATTCAGTCTACTTTCATCCTTCCTCTGCCAGTTCCATGCCTCACTGCCATACATCAAGGTTGGTATCAGCACTCCATTGTGGACTGCTAGCTTCGCTTCCATGGACACCATTTGTTTTAGGTATTGATTCCTTAAACCATCTTTTATGAGAAGTAAAATATTTCAGAATATAATATTTACAATTTTTACTATAATGCTGTCATACAGAATAAGATCGGACGACCTCCATACAGGAGTATTTAAAGTTAAGTCAAGAGGGGACTTTAGCCTACCTTTAGTGACTAGATCTGAATAACTGGGAACCACCCCTAAACCTAAACAATTTGTCATAGAATAATTTATGGAAAAAGTCATCGAATAAGTAATCATATCAAACAATTGTCTAAACCCCAAAAGGTGTTATAAATATCATCCTCATTGCCAAGAATGCCAACAAAAGAAATTTTTAAGTATTTTACATTTTCAACATCCAAAATATCTATGCTAAGAAGGTTTTAATCAAACATTTCAAAATATCATAAAAACTGATAAATACTAATTTTCAAAATTTATGAGGTAACCAGAATAACACTCTGAATACAACCAAATTTAAAACTGCTTTTCGAAAAAATAACTATAAATATATTTCCACTAAGCTCTATAATTCATTTCCATCAGGAATATATGAAAAAACGGAATATCTAAATGGTTTCAAAAACCAATAATATCCTGCCTCAAATATATCAAAGAAGATGAGTTATCCAGCATTTTGGAAATAACGTAGTCGCAGCTTCAAACAATCAGTTTTTTAAATAAAACCTGGTCTGCCTCAGCACAGGAAGTCCTAGTGAGGAGAACTATGAAAAACATCCTGAATTATCCTATTAGCCTTATAATTCGTTATTATTTAAATAGAAAAAGTAACGTATTGAAACTAAAAAAAAAAGTCATAGAATGAGTCAACGAATAAGTCATTGAAAAAGTTGTAGGAAAGTCATAGAAGAAGTAATAGAATAAAGTAATGAAAACTCATTAGTTCCTTTAGGTGATTTTCGTACGTAAACGACCATGGAAATAATTATATTATTATTATTATTTCTTAATTTACGTTACGCGGTATACCGTACAAATCGAGTCCTGCACTCTTCAGTCTTCAGTCGCACCGTGTTTATAATGTGACCATTCCTCTTGCCATAATGAAACCGTTTATCTTCCAGGCGTTAGGCTGCATTGGTCTCGCATAAGGTCACAGTCTAATCCCCCACATTACTCTGTCACAATGAGAAGAATGCCCATTATTCCCCGTACCAGATTAGTTGGTGACCTCTGACATTTTGAACATTAAACTCTTTGTGATGTCGGTACAATTATTATTGGTGATAATTTTACTCTCGCATCCTACCTACGATAATTATTTGAAATTGATTTTTGAACATTTACGGTTATTTTCATATTTTTATAAAAGAGTTATGACAAAAGAGCCCCACTTTCAGAGAACAGTATTTTAATAAAATAAAAATACAACAAACACCTTTTTTTTAAATTAATATAATTACATTATAGCCATAAACAGCTAGATTTAGAGTAGATCCTACTAGTTTAACTAAGCTTGAGATCGAAAGTCTTACAGGTTTATTCTTTAACTTAAACATGAACATACATACTACTATTTCACATTTAATTCATACAAAAAATTTAAATATTCTTGCAGCATGTTCCAGAGTGATAGATACTCTCAGTATCGCCATGGAGAAAGACCACCACACATTCAGAATAGAAAGGTTGCTTGAAATGGCTTTAGCCGTGTTTGGTGACCAGATCTCTCACCTTCATCTACCCCCATCATATTCCCCTCCCCATACTCTTCAGCATCACAGCATACTCTAATTGGGAAGGCCATGGTCTCACATTCCCCTCCCCAAACTATTCAGCATCACATCATACTCTAATTGGGAAGGCCGTGGTCTCACAGGCCTTGGTTAGTAGGGAGCAGTTAAAAAATACCATATATGTATATCTATATATTTTTTCTAAAACTAAACTCTTTGCTATAAAATTATAGGATATTCTTGGCTACTTTTATTGAAAGTAAACATAGTTTTACCGGTCGGTGCCCGATTTGATAAATGCGAGTTCCAACCCAGACAACGTGGGTTCAATTCCTCGGCCGCCTAAGTCCTCTTTCAATGGTCCTTGTGCCATCGCCAATACCCTAAATAAATACTAGAGTGCGGCAAAAAGCATTTGTGGCTATACTGGCCATATATGTTATAGCAAAAACGAGCCGTATGTACGGGTTGTGTTCTCCCATAAAAAAAACACTAAGTACCGCTAGGCATTAGTCGTATTTAATAAAATGACTAAAGCACCAATGGATAAATGACCGAGTTGGCTACACATAGTTCTTTTTAGTAACTTCTCTCGAGGCACATAGATCCTTTAAAAAATAACATGATTAATGGCACTTATGGCCTTGTTTTATAAATTCAATACTAAATTAGTTATATTTTTAATTTTGTAGTGTATAAATAAATTTTTAAAATGGCCTTTTTAATGTAATAACAGGTTTTGTAACCATTATTGTTTTTAATCAATAAAAATCCAAAATCTCAATTCAACTTTTTTGACACACGTTTTTTTTTTTATTTAAAAAATAAGTAAATTTGAAATCAATTAAACATACATGACACATTTTTAAAGATTCTTTTGTTGTGAAATATCACCTCAGTGGCGCTGGTTAATGCTGGAAAATTACTGAAAACCGCATCTAAAAACGCTTTTAAAATTCTTACCATTTCTCTAGCACTTTTCTGGTTCTTCTTAATGTGTTATGTTTTTTCATGAAAAAATTAAAATGCAAATTTAAACATAAATTTTTTATTAACTTGGAAATATTTTCTTTTTAACATCACAGCTGTAAATTTCAAACCCTTTTTTTCATTCCTCCATATATGTACCTATTTATGAACGATGCAATACTGCCAATAAGCCACAATCGTCATTTATTTTTTGTGACGTGGTGTACAATTTTTTGTTTGTTTTTAACTTGTTTTCAAAAATCTCCTTAATCTAGCGCATAATAAGATCGTAATCGTATCGTTTTTAACCCTAGAAACTTGCGTAATATTAAAATAAAAAAAAACTTATATGGGTATCAGGCGAATGTTTGAAACTAAGTACTTTCCACAACTGAAGCAAACCTTCGGTTTCTCACAAAAATAGTAATTTATTATATACATGTATTAAATAAATGAAACACGTTGTTATAAACCACGAATATATTTTAATTTTACCAACCGGTTCCGCTTGACTCAAGCTTCATCAGGGTAAACAAAATTACTATTTAAGCTAAGCTTAAACTATTACAAGTTATTATATTTACCCTGATGAAGCTTGGGTTAAGCGAAACCGGTTGGTAAAAATAAAATATGTTCGTGGTTTATAACAACGTGTTTCATTTACTTAATACAATGTCAAACCACAAAGTGATTGCTTCTTATGAAAATAGCAATACATGTTTTAGTTTTTTTTAAATCGTGGGATCATGCTTTCCAAATATTGTAAAAAATCAGGACAAATATAAGACTACATTTTTTTATGATATGTTACCTATTCAAAAAAGTCATTAAATATTGTTGATTTGTTTCAAAGCGTACTTTTATTTAAAATTAAAGTAGAATAAACTACATAGTCACAAAATACTGAGAAATAACCTAACGACTCATCCGCATTTACACAAAAAATTAAATATTAATGTAATCTAATACTACGGATTTTAAATCGTTACCAAACCTTGAATTATAGAAAAATTTTAGCAAAAATTATAATAGTGATGCAGTTAAAAAATATCAAAACGTTTTAAACACTCCGTTATCAATAACACGGAAAGGTGCGCGAATACGATAAGGATAACAGGGAATTGATTGACGAACTCAAAACACTATAAACTGGGTAGATCAAGAACTTATTCCGGAATCAAAACCAGACTTTCCTGCAGACATTGTTGAGATCCTTTTCCATGTCTTCCGGACAATCTTCTCCGTATTCCACGTATGTTGCCTCACCATACTGATCATCCACACTCTTGTCCTCGGGTTCCTCGGGTGCCTCGGGTAGATCTTCTTCCACGGGATTATCGACGTAATTTCCATGGTCTTCCAGATAAGATCTTTCTCCATACAAGTCGTTATTTTCCATATCGTCCAGGATGCCACCCACTGCCTTTGGTCGAACGGATTGGACCAAACAAAGAACCAACATTGCGACCATCATCTTTCCAAACATTGTTATTTTATTTTTTAAATCAACGTGTAAAACTGCAATTTGCTGGCTTTATGAAATCTTTTGATATTCCAACACTTTTTAAACTGCTTTAGTTCTTAATAGCTCTGCAGTCAAACATGGAGTGAATTACGATTCTAATTGTCATCTTTTTTATCATCAAATTAATGTACGTGTTAGGAAACCCCCCTTATCAATTTCATTCCCCGTAACCGCAATGTCCTGGAACACCGTTTTGTACCAGAAATATTAAATCAAATGATCAAATCACGATTCATTTAATTAGGCACAGTAATTGTTAATTTTCAGTTACAGCAGATTGTTTCAAAGATTATAATTGAATTGGTTATAAAAGTGTTTTCCTTTTCCTATCGCGATTTGTGAGTTGGGTAAGTTTTGTGGTTTTCCTTCGTTTCTGGAATAAATGCACATTTGTTAATCATTTATTGAAAAATGAACATGGTAGATTTAAAGAAGGCGATTATTTCTAGTGTGTTCGTTATGAGGCTAATGCAAAGTTGTTGAAAGAAAAAATGCTAGCAATACACCATGGGATTCTGGTAATAACATCGATGTATCGCAGTCAGGCATGATTCTGACAGGGGAAGGATGATGAATGCAGTAATAATGTTATACCAATGTCAGTGAAATTAACAAATATAGATAAAAGGGAAGCTTACATGGTTTGAACAATCATGAGAATATATTATATGACGTGCAAATAGGTGGAAGAAGAAATTGGGCCTCCGCAAGACATCGCACGAACAATTATCAAATCATTGAATAGGATCATGTCAAGAGTCGGTAAACCAGAAGAATATGTGTGAGTGCATCTTTTATGGATTACCATACGATTGTTTATTTTTATTGTATTAAGAGGAAGGTAGTGTACGTAGGGCCGCCGAGAGCCACTTGAGTATCTAAGAGAGAGCATATTATTCTCAATTTCCCGGAGCCAATGGGATTATGATAATTGGAGTATGTTACGAGGCTGAAGGAAGTGTCATATAAATTACTTCATTCACGAACAAAGAATATAATGCACCGCGGGTGAAATTTTTGCACATTATGCATCTCTTGTCAACGGTAATAACGATAAATGCTGTCGATTTTTGTCATTCGGAAATCAGTTTCCAAAATTCATTTTAGTATTTTTTTAAAACGAAAACCTTTCAAATATTTCAAATCTAGACAGCGTAAAAATTTGTTGCAGGCTAAAAGAATTTCTATATTTTACATAATGATCGATAAATCTATACAATGCTATCGGTTTAATCGTTCAAAAATATTAAAGATCATACTAAAAATACGAAATTTGAGATGAAGTATATCGCGAAACTATTTTGTATTTTATAAAACAGAAAAGGATCCGTTGAATATTTTGATTATAATAACCTGAAATTCGGTTGGACTGATCCTGTTACCTAATTAAACAATATCTCTCGCAATGCACTGTGCTTGAGTTAGTATCAGTGGAAGTAAATAAATATTCACGAATCAAGCCCTAGATTAATTTTGTTCATGGAAAAACTATATTATTTGTATACGGCCATTTTCATGAAAAAAATCATCGCAAGGCCGTTTTAAAAATATTGGGTACTCTGATACCGGTTTTTTTTTACCCCACAGAACCCCCCTCTCAGCGGCACTGGATCTACGAAAGTGAATAAAGCAAGGCGTGTGTGTCAATACTACAGTCACGCCATTTTCCACTGCAAGGGAAGATGGATATGATGCAATGGTGACCGGACAAATCAACACACATATGAATCAACACACTCTTTAAAAGTGATATAAAGCCATTAAAAGTAATAAAAAAAGTTAGTCTAATATTAAAAAAAAACTAGTTCGGGGAAACCTTATTTCACTTTACCTAATTTTTTTTTTTTTTCCGTAAAAAAAACATATATATATATTAAGTAAGTTGGGTTAGATTAGATGCTAGTTTTTTTTCTTACTTTAAATGACTTTATATCACTTTTAAAGAGTGTGCCGATTCATACGTGTGTTGATTTGTCCGGTCACCGTTGCATCATATCCATCTTCCCTTGCAGCGGAAAATGGCGTGATGGTTAGTAAGCTATACAATTCCAACGTTACATACCTGATATTCTGCTTTAAAAGATCTCCCTACAATCTCCCGAAGCGTCAATTTTATATTCAACTCCACAATTTATGGGAGCAATGATGATATTGATTGGCAAAATTCCATGTGGATTCGCGTTGGAGTCAACATTTCCTTCTGTCGGATGCTGTGGACTGACTGCCTCCGACGTCTCAGTAATTGGTATTTGAATTGGGGTGCATTTCTTTACCGGTCGCAAAAGATGACATCTCTTTTGGTTTGGTCTCCGCCAGGGATTGAAGTCGATGCACTTGTAGGTCCAGGTACAATTTAAACCATTTGCGTACCTCAATTGACTTAATCGTTTCGGTGGCTTGGACTCAACTAGAGACCAGCAAATGTAAAGGCTAAATATTAAAAGGATGGCGACCTTATTCAATGAAGCCATGGCTTATTCACTTTGCACCTAAACACACCCGATATACTGTGTTGATAGAATGAACTTGAAGAAACGACACCGAGTTCTTATATATATTTGATTCAATTCGATAAAAGAAATATCAGAGATAAGAAACCATTGGAATATCATTATTTATGTTTAATGAACAAACCTTTTTGTATGTATTTTGCAACGGTTAAATGCCATTGTGACAAATGCAAAATAACTTCTAGTAGGTATCACCCCGGTGAGAGACTTCCATTCAGAATCAAAACCTTACTTAAAAATGCTTTTGCTATATTTGGTGATCATATCAGAATACCCAGGTATATGAACCTTCCTCTTCCATTCCCCCTCGTCCATTTCTTTCAACCTCGCAATATTTTCCGAAAGAAAAGCTTTGCCTTTTCACTTTACATTAGATGCATTTTTCTGGACCTTTCATTAAATTTTATTGTTTTTTGTCACTGCGATATTGGACCGTGAAAGTTATCGCGTACCTAACTTCCACACCGCAAAACTTCCTGTTGATATTTTTTGCTACTCAGAAAACCTTATCTCGTGTATGTGAAACTCATGGTACGCTAAGGAACTTGTTATCCAGCGAGTATGTTTGATTTCGTGAATGACTTTTGGTTGACATCATGACATGATATTTTAAATAGCTACTATCTTTTTTCTCCCTTTTCACTTCTTCCGTCACCTTTCTGCATTGCGCTTGAAAATCTGTCTGGCTTCCCCTTTGAAGGTGAAGTCAATTCGTCACTTAATATACACACGGTGTCATACGCCTGTTACCGGCGATACCGGCAATTATGTAATAACTCGTAAAATACAAAGGGCCTTGTAAGTTATTACATAAAAATTAAAACCATAATTAAAATGTGTCCTCGAACAATTTTTCACATTATTTACAATATCCATTTTTTTAATAGGGGTGCAAAAAAAGAAATCATGAAAGGCTGGTAATGTTCTTCCGTAGACAGCTGTTGAAGGAAATTACACGAGCTAGAAATTTTGAACCAAGAACCTATAGAACATGTGAAAATGTTTATTTATGAACACATTTCATGCATCCCTTACCACGAAAATAGTTTTGTTCGGCTTTTTTCAAAAATGCATAGATATTTCCAAATAAAATATATTGTATTTTTTCTTTGTTTATTAATATAAATAAGGTATTAAGTATATTTAAATTTATAAATGTGTCAGGTTTAATTTTTCTTTTTTTTTAATTTTTATGATAAGTACGCACCACGCAATGTTTGCAGTTTAGTTGGTAGGTTTTTTTTCTTTTTTGCATAATTGAATAGTTTTTGCTTGTGTCAAAGGCTTCATCATCGATAAGGTATTTATTTCCTCAACATCTCTTATCAGTTATTGGAGATATGAGTTCCATTATTCAATTTTCTAAGCATTCAAGATTTGAATAATGTTTCATATGCTTCGATATTCTAGTTTCAACCTTGAAAGCAATTTTTTTCTACGAATATTTGAATTTAAAAAAGTTTTTTTTTTTAAATATGGTACAGATGTTTGAATGGTTGGGCGATGAATAGTTAAGAACGATATGGCTATTCTTTTCCTTTTTAATTATTCCATTGGTGACAGTTTATTCCAAAATTCTGAACCCTTTCACGGCCTGCAACATCTGTAAAAACCAAAAAATATTTTAATACTCGGATAATCTCAATTCTAACTATCAGTGACATCACTGTGGGTAGAACAATTATTTTATTGTGGGAAATTTTCACAACAATAGCGCAATAAAAATTAGCCCAGCATCAGATAGTAAATTAAGTGTTATCGACCAACCAAATTTTTTTTTTTTTTGAAAATCTTAACTCGTCTTTTACAAATGTCTTTAAATCTAAATATGTTCAATAATACCTTAATGCATACGAGTACCTGTTTTATTATATAATCTCTCTGCATTCTCCAAAATGATCCAACTTATTTCCTTTACCACAATTTATAGGAGCAGCTATGATGTTAATCGGCATAATTCCAAAGACACTTGGAATTGGAGTAGCGTTGGTATAAGTTGGCGAATCCGATGTAACATTCATAACATCAAGAAAACTTGATATATCCAATGTTGAGTTCAAATCAGAAGTATTCCGTGCTGTGGGGTATCGAATAGTGGTGGTAGAAGCTAGATAATAAGATTTAACATTAAGATCAATAAAACTTTAATAATCGATTGTTGAATTCCAATAATCAGAAGTATTACTTGTTGTGAGGTATGGGATAGCAGATGTAGCATTCATGAAATCAAGAAAATTTGAAAAATCCATTGTTGAATTCCAATTATCAGAAGCATTATTTTCTGTGGGATATGGCGTGCTTGAAATCCAAGGAATCTCTGAAGTAGTAGTTAATCTTTTGTTAACACAGCACTTGTAAATTGGACGCCAAAGGCGACATGTCCTTCTCCCCGGCATTCTGCGAGGATTTGGAATAACGCACCTTCTCGTGACACATCTTCTAAAACCGCTTGCGCATCTAATGTGCTTCCTATGATGTCTGATGGACTTGGAAACAACTAGAGCCCAAACACACAGGCTAATCAATAAAATTATGCTGAACTTATTGAGTTTTGCCATAATTTTATCACTTTAAAACCACACGAGGTAACAACGCTTTGGACGATTGGACTTTAAGAAAGGACTAGAAGTTCTGGTATTACAATTTATACAATGATAATAGAAACATCAGGGTTGATCAACTGTTGGGAGCTGAAGAGGTGAAATAATATAACAATAAAAATAAAGAGTAATAAAGTTGCATTATGGGTTGCCATAATTAAATAAATTTTTATTAAACGATGTTTTCTATAAAATCATCAACTTTATTTCTACTTTCGCCGGGATGTAATTAATAATTTAAGTAGTAGCTTACATTATTTCTCTTCCGAAGCCGTCATAAAAAATTTTCAGTCAACTTTTGAAAAATTGCAGTTCCAGGTAAAACTAAAAAGTTCGAATACGGTTGCGATATGTATAGACCCTGTTTAATGTTCATTTGTCAAAATTTTTACAAATTTAAATCATAAGTTTTAACGATTATTGGCTCATAACTCTACAAAATAATAACATACTGTCATTAAATCAATCGTATCAGTCGAGAACAATATTTTTTAAAAATTGATAAACTAAAGTTCTTAAAAACTTAAGACAACATTTTTGTGCATAGTGCAAAGGGTAACAATTATTTTTTTTATAAACAATAATTATTAGCCTGAAACACTCATCCAATTTGAAAAAAACCTTTCCGAGCAAAGATAAATGTCGACATAAAAATGTAGACATAATTTGTCTCGACGCCATCTATTTGAGGGATTTAGCCGTTACAAGCCTTTCTCATACTAATAAAGTTGGTTGTTTACAGGTGAAATATAATAAAACAGTAATTATTGAATGAAACACTAGTATATATTGATTAACTTGGCGGGTTTGCGATAAGCCGACGTAGCTCAACGGTAGAGCATCTGACCGGACGTCAGAAGGGTGCAGGTTCGAGTCCTGTCGGCGACATTTATCTTTGCTCGGAAAGGTTTTTTTCAAATTGGATGAGTGTTTCAGGCTAATAATTATTGTTTATAAAAAAAAAAAATATTTAAGTTTTTTTTTTAAATATGTAAAATAATACCAAGATAGATTTATTTGGAGTTATTTAAATACACACCTAACTTTCCAATTTTTTGGCATGGGAGGGTCTCACATACACATTGGTGTGTATCGATTCACAGAGCATAGATAACATGCTATGAGCAAAAAAATACCTGTTCTTGCATCTCCTTTTTTTCCGTTTTTAATTTTTATTCATTTGTTTTAAAGTTGGCTGGCTATTTTACGAAAAATTACCAAATATTTTGTTGTGTTTCTTGTCACTGCAGCAGTACGAATTACCACGGTGTATTTTTTTAGATACCACAAAGCATCCTGTTTATTATTTTGGTATAGAAGATTGTGTTTCCCGATGAGGCAAAATACATCAGTTACCTTGAAATGTCTGTATTAAAAATAATAATCATAACGTTTTGTGGTTTTTCTAAGTATGTATTATCAAATTGTTTCACAAAGGTGGGTTATTTTAAAAAATATTTTCCTAAAATATTTTTTTTTTACGAAAATGTATAAAGACACTGCTTTATATTGAGTTATTTAACGAAAGTCGGTCTAAATTTTAATATGGATTTTCAATAATTATTCTATCCTCGACCACAACTTCGTTCGCTCCTCCCATGGGAAAGGAATCATTGCCAGATTTTTGTTAATTTCAAGCACTTCATAATTGCCCTTGGTCGCTGGAGTCCATGTTATAAGTTCAGAACTGGATTCCTCAGGTGTGGGGTTCCTATTAGAAAACATATAATTTTAAAAGAATGGAAAAAAAAACATAACGTTTTTCTGTAAGGTACTACTTAAGAACTTCGATTAACGAAAAGTGACACCCATCTAATGTTTCTACCTTAACGTTGAGAAGACCAGCAGTTTATTAAAACAAGCAAACGCTTCTGTAACCGAATCTTTAAAACTTATTTATGAATCTTAATGGATCATGCAGTTATGCACTGACATCGTGAAAATAAGTTTTTTTCAATGTTGATTCATGGGTGAATCCTACATGCTAAAGGTTTTCAAAAAATTAAATAAACACAAAATATTTTGGGAGTATTACGTTGAACGACAAATAAAAAATTAGCCAACTAATAATCCCTGAGAACATTGATTGGTGACGTTGTAGAGGAAGACATCGCACCTCATAGCGTCGAAACTTTCATTGCAGGTACCAGCGTAGTACCGCTAAAATGTTACAACCTGCAATCCACGAGGTGGATGGTTATTACTCCTGCCTAAGAATAGTAGAAAATAAATAAATACACGCTTACCCAAACTTGGCGAAGTTGGTCCACATCTCAACCAGTTGTCGTCGAACTTTGAGATCGGCCGGTGACGCATTACTACAATCTACGTTAGCCATTTTAGTTAGATACGCTAACTCGGAAGCATGACTCGCTCCGTTCCCTTTGAAGGTCTTAAACGCTTCAATGTCAAATTCAAAAGTACCTTCAAATGAAAAGAGATAACCGTAACCACGAATGCCGTGTTGAATGTAATAATGGAAGGATTTTTGAATCCCAGCGATAAACATCAAGTCGGAGAGATAGTCATCAACTTGTTCAGTGTCTGATTGATTTCCGACGTTATAAACGTTTGTCAAATCTTTATTCAGCTTTGTTTCATCACCAATGCTGAAAGATGACATATAATCCGTATATTGTCTTGCAATAATATTTGGCACCTGTTTTCCATACAACATTTTGAAGACACATCCTTCGTTGCTGCAAAATCCCATTATTATGGGAACTTTATGAAATTTCCCCTGTTTCAGGACGTCGAGTGGCTCGGTTGTTAAAAATGCATTAACATTTTTAAATGGCTTTTCTACCACCGGAGCGAATCCAAAAATATCTCCAGCTTTAATTGCGTCGTCATCAATAATTTTATCCATCGCTGCGACTAACTCCCTGTCGTCAATGCTCTGCAGTTTTTCAATCAGATTAACAGTATCGTCAGTTGTTATACCAAGGACAGTTTTAAACTTTTGAACCTGATGAGCTGGGTTTCTATTCCTCGCCCAAGGGTTCAATGATGATCCAGACTCGAGAATCGCTTTATGGAATAGGCCTTCCGATAATGGAGATAGCATTTGGTAATCTACAGAAGCTGATCCAGCGCTGCATCCGAATATGGTGATATTGTTCGAATCTCCATTAAACGATTCGATATTATCCTTAACCCAAGCTATGGCAAGAGTCTGATCTTTTAATCCAGCATTACCCGGAACATCGGGAACATCGAGGCACAGAAATCCCAGAACGCCAAGCCGATAATTGATGCACACTAAAATGGTATCCTTTTCTAAAAAAGCGTCTGCTTCAAATTCCTCTGAACCTCCACTACCGCCTCTGAATCCTCCGCCATGTATCATCACCATCACTGGATATTTCTCACCATTAGACTTCTTCGGTAAAGTGGGTGTATACACGTTTAAATACAGACAATCCTCGCTTCCAATCAATTCTCCATTAGCAAACAGGTTTACTTGGGTACATTGGCTTCCTTCCTTTATAACCAACTTTCTTCCTGACCATGGCTTTACTGGAACAGGGTCCTAAAAATCGTCAATGTTATATATTGTCATATATATGTGCAAAGAGTGAGTCGTTCTGCAAAATGTGAGCATCGTGCGCAAAACGCCAGAGCCATAAAGAACGACGTAGCTTCACGGGGAGTTCAGTAATGTGTAATTAGTATGTATAATATACGAGTACATAGCTTACCTTGAATCTGAGATCTCCAGTTGGGGGCTCCGCGAAAGGAATCCCTTTGAAATAAACATACGTCTTTCCATTTTCCGTAATTGCCTCTCCCCCTTCCAATTCCCCCTGTTTCACCGTGATCACTGGGCCTGCCATTCTATCACCGAAAATATCCAAGTTAGGGTTTAACAAAGATAAAGAAACTTGTAAAAGTTTACAAAATTATCTCTGCAGTTGACCAAAAGATGAACTAACGAATGAATGAAACGTATTTTTTGCACGCGATCACAAATTGTAAAATAGCGACACATTAGTATTCAAAAATAAGTTTGTACATCTGTACTTTATTATAGTATCTATAAAACTTGAAATGAATGCTCACAACGTGATTGCTCTTGAAATTGCTCAGGGTTTCGCCTCCTAAGCAGGTATTACCCAACTGACTGCACAGATTCTATCAATGTGCTAATCAACACAGTGTATATTTACCTGCATCACATTAAGATAACAGTTCATATCTATTTTTAATGGGATATCAGCATGATGTGGATACTAATAATTACTAATAAGAGACAGATAAGAATACACTTTAGTTTAGTACCTATTCTACCAACATAATGGCTTAACTCATATACTCGAAAAACATCCATTTTTATCTGAATGGGTTTTACCTCTCCCTAATCTAGATTAAAAAAAATCTAACAAAATGATGCTCTTTCGGTAAGTAATGGACATAAATATTAAAATGATATAAATCAAATCATCTGTGTCTGAAACACAGATTTTTTTTTAACAAAATGCCAGATGTTACAATCCCTCGAATGAATTTTGTTCTATTTTTAAAAAATCCAAATAATTGTCTGAAATTCAGTACCTAGATTCCTTCCTGGTTCCTTTGTACCACCTTTGCTTTGAAAAATCGTAATTTTTACTCCCCGCGGGCGAAACATGCCGGAGGTCACTGTTGTGTAATCCTACGAAATCATGCGAAAACTCTTTATTTATTATAACAGAACAAATGAGAAGGTACAAAATAATATTTATTCATTTAAGAAAATGGCACAATTGAACAAAAAAATATTTATAAAATTTCGATATTCTAATTTCGCCTTAATGAGACCTTATTTAGAATATTTATCACATAAATGTATGGAAGCCTCTGTTGCTATCTTAGAAAAAAAATTATAATAAATGGATTATTTCTATAGCGCCGTTCTCGTGAGAAAATCATCTCAAGGGCGCTTTACAAAATAATTTATCTAACACATACCTTATCACTTAGTATATATTAATATATTATATCTAACAATTTACATCTTAGATTTATTACTTATGGCTTACTGCTAAGAATTATAACTAGACACTGCCTAATCCAGACTTATAATTAGTGCCTTACATCTAAGACTTATATAGCTAGCGACTTAGAATATTAGACCTGTAAATAGTGACTTAAAACTAGTGACAGAGGCTTACAACTAACATATTTACATTTTAGAATAAATTATGTATAAAATGTAACTATTTACAGAATCAGTACATAACCTGATATTTTAACCTGCTGTTTACAGCAGTGGGGCGAGTTTGTAAATCATACATCACAGCTGCATGTATATGCCTCTGATCAGTTTGAGGATAGTATACGTACATATATATATCATATTCTACATGTTAATAATGATGGTAATACTAGACAAATACTTTAATACTATTAAAATTTTAAAAATGTTATGAGCGCCAAAAGAACAAGGAAGTTTTTACGTATATTAATATTATGTATATGTTTTATTGTTAGTTTTATATGTTTTATTGTTAGTTTTATATGTTTTATTGTCAATTTTATTGTTAGTTTTATATGTTTTATTGTTAGTTTTATACGTTTTATTGTTAGTTTTACATGTTTTATTGTTAGTTTTATATGTTTTATTGTTAATTTTATATGTTTTATTGTTAGTTTTATATGTTTTATTGTTAGTTTTATGTGTTTTACTGTTAGTTTTATATGTTTTATTGTTAGTTTTATATGTTTTATTGTTAGTTTTATATGTTTTATTGTTAGTTTTACATGTTTTATTGTTAGTTTTATATGTTTTATTGTTAATTTTATATGTTTTATTGTTAGTTTTATATGTTTTATTGTTAGTTTTATATATTTTTATTGTTTTATGACATGGGTGTAAAATTTAATGAATTTTCTGGATTTAAAGAAAAGTATAGATATTAAATAAATGAAATTAATCATCAATAATTAACCGAATTAAGAATCTTCATTCAAAATTAAAATAGATTAAGGTGTTCGGCTACCACTGACATTATACATTGTTAGGAATTTCTAAGGAATTAAGTTTTGGACATAACTAACTAACTAACTAACTAACCATCACGCCGTTTCTCCGCAGGGGTAGGCAGAGAGGACGGACCGCCAAACAACTCGATCTTGGCATACACTTCTTGCTTCATTCACTTTCATACAACGTCTCATACATTCTCTTCTGTTATTCCGACTTCTGACATGGCCGACTCAAGTATTTGATTCACTTGATCGTGCCACGTCTTCCTTGGACGTCCCCGGCTTCTTCTTCCATTCACATTCGCGTCATACATTCTTCTTACACTCCTTTCTTCGTTCATTCGCTCCACATGCCCAAACCATTCAAGCGTCCCTTTCTTAATCTTACTCATTACGCTTACATCAGACTTGATTCTTTACGAATTTCAATATTTTTCACACGATCATACATGGTTTTACCACACATTCGTCTCAGAGATCTTATTTCTACGGCATTCAGTTTACTTTCATCCTGAAGATGAGTTTTTAGTTTACCTCTAAATTCTGACGGACTGGTTATACATCTCAATTCCATAAGGAGTTTATTCCATGCCTTAGGGCCAGATACTCCAAAAGACGATCACCAAACTTAGTGCTCGGGTCGCGTTTAGATTTTTTCATAGCAGATGATGCCGCCGATCTAAGAGTTGACTGCCTTACGGCCGTTCTTCCCAACCTTACTGAGCAACTACTGAGCCGAAATTTTGCCTCACCACTGTTCAAATGCATAAATTCGCCTTTCCCAACGAAATTCTCAGTCAAACTTACGATCATCTTAAGTTATCGATTTCTGTGGATTAAAGTTCTCATCCGTAAAAGACCAGTTATAAAAGTGTCAACAGTGTCAAATGACACCGTAAACGTCAAATGTCATAGATATCTATGGTCAAACGTCATTAACTAACTAACTATTTTTTGTACCTATTGTGTATTGACAATTTTGAATATGGAGAGCGAAAATAAAGATATTTTTAATATAATACCAATAGCGGGTATGGACAGCGAATATGAAGACATCGACGATTTGACAATTATTGTTTGAAAATTGAAAGAACGTACGAAAGACAAACGTCAAAAAAGTCTACTTCCGTTTTCGCGGTATTAGTAAAAGTCAGCATTAACACTTTATTTTTAACATATACGTTTTTAAATATAAAATGTTGCTGTTTGTATTACAATATTTAATACAAATAATATGTATTCATAATAAATAGAAAATTAACTCGTCTATGTTAATTTAACATTGAAAGTTTTTACTTTTATGTCATTTTATTGACTATGAAAGTGTGGGGGTACAATTATATTTTCCATAGAAGTGGGCGAGTCCTTCATAGACAATTTAGGAAGTTCAAAGATAAAAAAAATATTTAGAGACAGTCAAATAGAGCGAATACTTAACAAAACACTAGGCTGATCGGCGGCTCAGATTGATCATTCGAAAAGTTGGGGAGAACGGCTGTAGACTAGTATTTTCCGGAATACGTAGCTCAGAAAAATAGGGTGGGGCCATTTCGTTTATAGCTTTGAAAACCATCCAGCACAACTTGTACTGGATCCTTTCAGGGCACTTCAGCCAGTGAAGATTTCGGAGATGTTCCGAAATGTGGGAAAACGTTGGTACCCCAGTGATTAGCCTTGCTGCGGCGTTGAACACTGATTGAACACGGCGTTGATCAGTTTGGTATTTAGGAAGGCCCGCGTAGATGTCATTGCAGTAATCAAGACGTGATACAATACATGAGTTAACCAGTAGTTTAGTTGCCTCTATAGAAAGGTTCCGCCGGACTGACTTTAGTTGTCTTAGGTAGAACAAACCAGTGCTGACTGTCCTGTTTATTTGACTTTTTAACGAAAAGTCGGAATCCAGATAAACGCCCAGAAGTTTGACAATTTGAAACAATTACGTCGCTGCCGGAAAGAGCAATTGGTGAGTTATCTATTAAATATCGGCATCTGTTCGTAACTGCCCATAGAAACTCGGTATTTGAGGGATTTAGCTTCAGTTGTTTGAGGACATCCAGAGAGTGATTACTTCTAGACACTCAGCTACGAGAATTTCAAGGCGGTCAATTTCATTTGGTGTACAGTAAAAGTATACTTGCTGGTCCTCAGCGTAGCAATGAAATAGAAGTCCAAATGAATTGATTATTTTTCCGACATCATTTGTAAACAGGATAAAAAGAAGTGGACCCAGAACGGATCCCTGAAGAGAGTTTTCTGAATTTGGACTGTTTATTTCCAACCTTCACTGCTTGTGAGCGGTTGGATAAGTATGATTACAGCCAATTTTAATGTTTTAATCTAAACCAAATGTTTCTTCTAGTCTCTTGATGAGAAAGTCTTGGTCAATTATATCAAAAGGGGCACTCATATCTAAAATTGAAACGAGTGCTAACTTACCTGACTCTATGGCAAGTGTTATATCTGACAGGACACGAAGTAATCCTGTTTCTGTAGAGTGGAACCTCCTATATGCTGATTGATAATCGGTAAACATTTTATGTGGGAGGTTATTTGAAAAGCGGCAATTTTTCCTAGTATTTTTGCTAAGGCAAATTTGACACAGGCCGGTAATTTCCCAAATTATCCATGTCAAGTTGTATTTTTTTTATTGGGGTAACTACTGCAGATTTCAGTTGTTCAGGGACGTCACCTGTGTTTAGGGACTTATTAAACACGTGAACCAAAAAGGGGGCCAACAAGTTGCAACATTTCTTAAGAAGCCATGTTGGGATAGGGTCAAGAATACATTGTTTATTTAGAGAACTTTGTGTCATCTTCATCGATATCATATTTCAAATTCAAGATTTATGAATATTATTTTACATTTTTAATCTCATATTATTGGCAGCTATTTTTATGATGTTTACAAAGTTCTACCCGAACTCAATGGCAAACTTAAAAAGTGTCTCGGATTAAAATCCGACACTTTATTTATATTAGACATCTATTGACTTTTTTATGAAGGTCTAAAGAATTCAATTTTTAATTATTGACTATTTTTGTTAAGATTTTAAAACCGCATTGTAATATTTAGTCGTTGAAGAATATAATATTAATATAACATGAAAATTAAACTGGTCTCAGTCGGTTGAGCGTTGCCCCGGATAGGCAGAGGACCTGGGTTCGAGTCCCAGATGCGACTGAAATCTTTTTAGTTTCTGTCCTTTTGTCCGGTTTCATCTTTCATTTAGGTTATATTAATATTATTTTCTTCAATGATTAAATATTTATTTATGATTTCACCTGTGGTGACAAGAGTTTCAGAAAGTCCCGCTGCCCATTCCAAAAAACATAGTAGCTCATTAAAAAATTCTGCGCTGATCGGTTTCGAACCGCCTCGGTACAAGGTTAGCAGATTTAAAGATGATCTCACAGAAGAAACACGGCATCCAATATACTCGAACGTTCTGAAAATACCATTTGCCACTTTAGTAAGCCGTAGTCCTAGTCGGGTTATTATCACGACACCTCCGTGATTCAAATGTGAAATATTGTCAGAGTGCTCCGGTAACTCTAGGTCTGACCTCCTCCAAAACAACACATCCTGGAGCTTGAAGTCTCTTGATGGAATAAGACTCGCTGCTTTCAAAACGTTACACGAAAATTTTCTGAGAAGTCAACAACTTATATATGGAAAGTTCTATGCTCTTAGTCATCCCTTGACTTCGGACAATGAGAACAACATACATGGAGTCTAGTTCTCTGATTATAGATGTGTGTTCTCCTACAAATTCTTGTCGGTATTGTTTAGTACATTTTATTGACGTTTTATCCTTTCTGCCATCAAAGTATGAAACCAGAACATTAATTATTCGATTCTTAGCTAATATATCCCGATGTACTTTTGTTCTTTCACGACGCATTAGCGATTTCTGATGTTGCGATCGGCGATATCAAATGATACTCCACACTAGCTGATCCTGCGCTAACACCAAATATTGTAACATTCTTAGGGTCACCGTTGAAAGCATGAATGTTTTCTTTGACCCATTTGATGGCAAGGCTTTGATCTTTGAGGCCTGCATTACCCGGAACATCTGGAGTATCTAGGCAAATAAATCCAAGAGGTCCAAGCCTGTAATTGATGGAGAAGAACAATATATATTTTTCCAGGAGACAGTCTGGTTCATACTCTTCGGAATCTCCACTTCTACTCACGAATCCGCCTCCGTGGATGTAGACCTTCACTGGATAAGCATGGATCTTTTCAACTTCATCTGGTAGGCTGGGAGTGCTGACATTCAGGAAGAGGTAATCTTAGTATCCCTTATAGGTCTCATAAATAAACCATATTTGAGGGCACCTACTCCCCACCTTTGTTGACACCATCCCAAGGAGTTTTTGGAACTGGTCCTTTTCAAAAATACATTAAAACATCACCAATCAAGAATATAAAAAATAAAACTGTTTTCGTTGTATAAAAAATAAATAAAAAAAATAAAAAAAATATCGTATATTTGTTAACGCATTTATTAGGTAACCTGTAAACTGAGATAAACAATTGCTAACCTCGATTACGTTTTTAAGTATTTGCTTACATTATGAATAATGTTTTCATAAGTATTATACTCTACGCAAAAATTACGTAAATAGTCATAAAATGCACCATCATTATTCTCTGATATGACTTAATACGTGTTTTGTTATTGCCTACTTATTTTAAAACTAAAATGAACCAATTAATCTTGTCACTAGGTATGTACAAGGTGTCCCATAAGTCATGGATCAAACTATGTGGGTGATAAGGGAGGTTATTTGCAATCAAAGTGACCAAAAATGTGATCTAATTCATAACGCTCTGAAAGTTATATCAATTTAATGTTTTTTTTAAATACACAGAATGCGATCTAACTTTTTTAAAATAAAAAGTGCAGTATTCTCTTTTTTTCAGAATAAATGTTCATAATGTTCACCGATTGATAAGTCACTGGTTCTTATGCACAAACGACATCATCGTAAAAAAATATTTGTAACCATTTTAAAAGCACGGTCATTATTAAAAAATTGTCATTGCTGAGGCTTCTAATTTATGACGAAGTTCCTGTTCATTGACGCTTAATGAGGCAGTATTTGAATAACTCTTACGAGAATCGGTGGATAGGAAGAGGAGGACTAATCCAGTGGCCACCATGCTCGCCAGATCTCAACCCCATCGACTAACATCACAATAAGAAATCATAAACGAAAAGGAGACACATTTTGAAAAATTCTGCATAAAATAAAAATAAATCCCAGCATTTAAATTCTTTTGTTTAATTATTGACCACCTCCTGACATGCAAGATACTTTTATAATTTTTCATGCACGTATACTGCCGTACTTAGTAAAAACATAGTTTCTTCCTTAGGAGCCTCAAAAAAGATACTGTGTTCTTACTTAGGGCGCCAGTATAGCATTCCAAGAGGAATGGGTTATCAATAAAGTAATGCATTTCATTAAAACCCAGTACTCCAAAATACTTAGTTTTAATATAGCCAACATACGAGTATTACTAATATACGGCGAGAACGCTAGAAACCTACGATACAAAATAATCCACTAACAAATAAAATGGTTCGCAACGCTTCAATGGTAACTTAATGCAATACTTTATAAAGTATGACCTCTTCGGTTGACACGCCGACACGTGAAAATAAATCAATAATTCAAACACTCTTAGGATATTCATGTTAAAATAATAATAATTTATTAGAGTGAATACCAATGAGTTATACCTTTTTGGATTCAACATAAACTCCAGAAGTTTTTTTAGTTAGGGTTCAACTTTCTCTAGTACATTTTGTTTGTGTCAGCTTCATTCGAATGTTAAGTTTTATTTTTAAAGAGATAAAAATACGTTATAAAAACCAGATTCACTATTGTAATATAGATACGGAGTTGATAAAAAATATTGCATCATTTAACAGCATAATTAGAATGCTCTTCTTTGGCGTTCTATGTCATTTTTATCATTTAGTTAATCAGTGTTGACATAACTATCCAACTAACCATCACGCTGTTTCACCGGAGGGGTAATCAGAGAGGACGGACCCCAAACAACTGTCCCATTCGTTAATATTTTTTCCATCTTTCGATTTTATCACTTTCATACATTCGCTTTCTGAACCATTTTGGGACTTGTTGACATCCTTCCAAAACAGTTTAATATTTTCTTGGAAGTACTTTGTTATTTTGATTCCTTCTTCCTCTTCCAGACGTTTCTTTCGTTCTTTCACTCCAACATTTACTCTTTTCTTACATCCCTTGCATACTTCTTTCGCTTGATTCCGCTCTTCACTATGAAACATGTTTTGGATAAAACATTAATTTCAACTGTTGACTTTCATCGGGACATAAATAATTATTTTGTCAAATTAATAAAATTTACTTTCTTTAAACCACTTTTATTCTTATATAAATATCTCCCCCCATTGGGATAAACAATATACCTGCTAAAAATAATGACAAGTTTATGCAAATAATTAGCAAATAGAACAAATTACAAACAAAAATTAAAAATTAGTGATGAAAGTAGGTAAGTAATTAATTAAAAATTTAAAAATAATTAATAATTCAATTTTCAAATATTAAATTAAAGAATGTATTAGAAATTTAAAAATAAAAAAGTATTTTCATTATTAATATAAATTAAGTAAATAAAATACCGATGCTTATTTTAGTAATAAAAATAGTTATTAAATTTACTCTAATAATATTACAAATAAACTTTTTAATGTGAAAAAAATAAATACAGATAACTATTTTAAAAAAATTTGATTGTTAATGATATTTAATTGATTATTAACATTTTTCTAATTTCTAAAAATGTTAATTTATTGAATTGTAAACCAGAGGTATTTGCATGTAAATATTTTAAACCTGGTGAATAATATGTTTCAAAATGTGCTTGGCAAATTCAAAATAATTATTATTACTTACACACCTTATTTTATTACTTAGAAAATTTTGTATGAACTAATGAAGGAGCCTTCCAAAGCCGGTTTAAAATATGTTCGTAAAATTATTGAAAAATTGCAGTTTCAGAAAAAACGAGAGTGTTAGATTACGGTTACAATGTGTGGAGACCCTGTATAAGTATGGCGATTATTATTTCTTGTATTTTTTCGGCATTCACCGTATAGCAATTTCTAGACATTTTGTTTGGAAGTTCTAATTTACCATGTACTTTTGCTATTTTTGGATTAATAAATTCGCTACCGGTTTCGACACAACCGTGCCATTGACGAGCGTTCTTAATACGCATTAGTTTAATTTTAAGAACGCTCGTCAATGGCACGGTTGTGTCGAAACCGGTAGCGAATTTATTAATCCAAAAATAGCAAAAGTACATGGTAAATTAAAACTTCCAAACAAAATAACGATTATTAGCTGTACAAAATAATAACGTATTGTCATTTGATTGATCCTACCACCATACAGTCCCAAACAAAACGATAGCTAAATATATAAAAAAATATATATTTTATCTAGGTACCTATATAGATATCTTGAAGTTATTTAAAAAATCTAAAGTGTGGCAGAAAACAACTGCGATCTGCATACTAAAACAAGCATTGCTATACCACCATTACTTTTTTACACTCGCATTACTTTTTAACGCAAAGCGATCAAATACAATAGATGTGTAATTATTTTGTGGGGTTATCATTAACATATAACATACAAATTAAACTTTTTGTCATGGGAGGCTCTCGCACACACAGTGGCGTGTATCATTGCAAGGTGCGTACATAACGTACCTGAGCAAAAAAATACCTGTTGTTACATGACCTTTTTTCCTTTTTAATTTTTATGAATTTATTTTATAGATAACTATTTTCCGAAAAAATTCTCGTCATTTTTTTTATTCTTGTGACTGCGTCAGCCGGGAGAATTATCACGTGTGTTCTTACATACCACAAAGCATCCTGTTTATTATTTTGGTATAGAAAATTATGTTTCTCGGTGAGGAAAAATATATAAAAATATAAATATATATATAAAACCTTGAATTTTTTTTAATAAAAATGTATAAGGGTAATAGTTTATATCAAGTTATTTAATGAAAAGTCGGTATATATTTTAATGTGGATTTTCAATAATTATTCTATCCTCGACCACAACTTCATTCGCTCCTCCCATGGGAAAGGAATCATTGCCAAATTTTCGTTAATTTCAAGCACTTCATAATTGTCCTTGGTCGCTGGAGTCCATGTTATCAGCTCGGAACTAGATTCTTCAGGTGTGGGGTTCCTATTAGAACAACAAATCATATTAACAGGACGAAAATAACTAAAATGTTTTTTTTTTCTGAAAATAAATACTTACGGGGAACGGCTGCGGTGCCTGTTTCATACAAAAATGAATTCTGAATTTTAAATGGAAATCCAAACGGAATGATCTATTTTTTTTTAAATTAAAGGTTTAGTAAATATCTAGTACGGATGAGAAGTTTTTTTTTTTTTTTTAAGTGATTTTCATAATTTTAGAGGCAGCTTAGAAAATTATTTGCGGGTTTATCGTACTTTCTAAAAAATACATCACATTTGCAATGATTACATAAATAAAAATAAAACATTAAAAAAAAAGGTTTTTTCAGGTCAATATTTTAAATTCTGTATGGCAAATTTGTGTTCCACCTTAAATTGGTGGTTTTTAATTTAATTTAAAGTCCACCATAAAGCATATTTTAATATTTTAAAAATAAAATTAATTTCATATTTCATTATATTTTCAAAGTAGATGGGTTAAAACTTTTTTCACCAATTCATCACCGTTAGCCCCTCAATAATTGTTAAAGCTGCCTCTAAAATCGCGAAAAATCAATTCTTTTAATGGCCGATATTTCATACGGTAAAATATATATATATATATTACTTCTCATCCGTACTAGATATTTACTAAACCTTTAATTAGGAAAATAGATCATTCAGTTTTGATGGGTATTTTGGCCTCCAATCCAAAATTCGGTTTTGACTCTAGGGTTAACGTTGAGAAGGTTAGCAGTTTACTAAAACAAGCAACCTCTTCTGTAACCGTATCTCTAAAAATTATTTATGAATCTTAATAGATAATGCAGTCAAGCACTAACGTTGTAGAAAAGTTTTTAAATAATGATTCATATACAAGTCTTCAAAATACTCTTCTAAAGATTCTTCATCAATATGGCTAAAAATGCGAATTAGATGCGAACCAAAAAACTCCAATATCTTGGTAATAATAATGAACGCGAAATACGTAATTACCCTACCAAAAATCCAAGAGAAGAGTAATGGGAGACATTGTAGAGGAAGACGTGACACCTCACGGCGTCGAAACTTTCATGACTGGTAGGAGTTCAGTACCGCTAAAATGTTACAACCTGCAATCCACGGGGTGGATGGTTATTACTCCTCCCTAAGAATAGTAGAAAATAAATAAATATACGCTTACCCAAACTTGGCGAAGTTGGTCCACATCTCAACCAGTTGTTGTCGAACTTTGAGATCGGCCGGTGACGTTTTACTGTAATCTATGTTAGGCATTTTAGTCAAATACATTAACTCGGCACCATGACGAGCTCCGTTCCCTTTGAGGGCCTTAAACGCTTCAATGTCAAATTCAAAAGTACCTTCAAATGAAAAGAGATAACCGTAACCACGAATGCCGTGTTGAATGTAATAATGGAAGGATTTTTGGATTCCAGCGATAAACAGCAAGTCGGAGAGATAGTCATCAACTTGTTTAGTGTCTGATTGATTGCCAACGTTGTAAACACTTGTCAAATCTTTATTCAGTGTTGTTGCATCACCAGTGCTGAATGATGAAATATAATCTGTATATTGTCTTGCAATAATATTTGGCAAATGTTTTCCATAAAAAAATTTAAACATGGATCCTTCGTTGGAGCAAAATCCCATAATTATCGGAACCTTGTGGAATTTCCCCTGTTTCAGGACTTCGAGTGGTTCGGTTGTTAAAAATGCATTAACATTTTCAAAAGGCTTCTCTACGACCGGAGCGAAACCGAAAATTTCTCCAGCTTTAAATGCATCGTCATCAATAATTTTATCCGTCGCTGCGATCAACTCCCTGTCGTCAATGCTCCGCAGTTTTTTAATCAAATCAACAGTATCGTCAGTTGTTATACCGAGGACACTTTTAAACTTTTGAACCTGTCTAGCTGGGTTTTTATTCCTCGCCCAAGGGTTCAATGATGATCCAGATTCGAGAATCGCTTTATGGAATAGGCCTTCCGATAATGGAGATAGCATTTGGTAATCTATTGAAGCGGATCCAGAGCTGTATCCAAAGATGGTGATATTGTTCGAATCTCCATTAAACGATTCAATGTTATCCTTAACCCAAGCAATGGCAAGAGTCTGGTCTTTTAATCCAGCATTACCCGGAACTTCAGGAACATCGAGGCACAGAAATCCCAGAACGCCAAGCCGATAATTGATGCACACTAAAATGGTATCCTTTTCTAGAAAAGCGTCTGCTTCAAATCCCTCTGAACCTCCACTACCGCCTCTGAATCCTCCGCCATGTATCATCACCATCACTGGGTATTTCTCACCATTAGACTTCTTCGGTAAAGTGGGTGTATACACGTTTAAATACAGACAATCCTCACTTCCAAGCAACTCTCCATGAACGAGCATGTTTACTTGGGTACATTGGCTTCCTTCATTTATAGCCAACTTTCTTCCTGACCATGGCTTTACTGGAACAGGGTCCTAAAAACCAAATTTATCAATGTTCATTATTTATTCGGTAATTAACTTAAACGCACATATACAATATCTACAAATAGATCGTTCTGCGGAATATGATCATCGTGCATAAAAAAGCCAAATCCATAAATTACAACGAAGCTTTACGGGGAGTTCTGTCCAGACACTATTATATTTTTACAGTGCCTTTTATCGTACTATTAACTAATGTTTGATAGTGATGAACTTTATTATGGCGCATGTCATTGAAAGGGGATGGAATTCAACCTAACAAAAACCTAATGGGTGTAATGAAACCAGAGATTCAAAAATAGAAAAGACAAAAATCTATTCAAGAATAATGTTGCAATTATTGTGTACTAGTGTGTGTAAATATAGTGTTTTCTATCGAGATGGTTATGTTATTTTGCGGAATCCACTTTTGAGTGATTTTCTGTTAAATGGTGTATAATACTTATATACATAAAATACATACCTTGAATCTGAGATCTCCAGTTGGGGGCTCGGCGAAAGGAATCCCTTTGAAATAAACATATTTCTTTCCATTTTCCGTAATTGCCTCCCCCCCTTCCAATTCCCCCTGTTTCACTGTAATCACTGGGCCTGCCATTCTATCGCTAAAAATATTCAATTTAAGGAGGAATCATATTATTGTGTCGCGGTGTATCGTGACACGTTCTGACGTGTGTTGGCGAGTGTGCACACTATTCCAACGTGTCGGGGCGCGTTTTGACATTTTTCGAGTTAATGTAATGTTTTCCTCCGTCTTGGATAATGGTTTTGAAGAAAACCTTAGATTTCTGTTTACGTTGAAACTATTTAAAAATGATATGAAATTGGGTTTCATTGCCTAGTTGAACTAGAGAGCGATGAGGAAAGTTTCCATATTTTAGAGTAATTTTATTTTATTTCTGACTGACCAAAAGGAAATCAGGAAATGCATTGTATTATGATTGAATACGGTATCAAAAAACTGCATACGAAATTTCATCGACTGATACCCAGGGATAAAATAAAGGCTCTCTGTATGCTGCGATACTGTGTGCTCAGTAGAAACATTAGCCCACTCTCTGACGGTCCGGTATGGAAGGAACATTTCACTCGTTACTGCAGACACTGCACAGAAAAGTCAAGTTTGCTAAAGTAAGGTAACGGTTTGCAACGAAGCCAATTGCGGGACTTTTCTGCGCAGTGTCTCCAGTAGCGAGTGAAAAGTTCGTTCCTCACCTGTTATGCGCTGAGACACGCCATAACACCAACTGCCGCTCTGACGACGCGCGACGATCGGAGCCGAGCAATCGCCGACACGACACAGCGCATACCGACACGGTAATATGAATCTAACCATATATTTTACATCGTTAGATTCACATTCATTTATTGTTTCCGATACTATTCACACACCAACAACACAATAATATGATTCCGCCTTTAAGGTATAACAAACACAACAAACTTATAAAGGATCACAAAATTATCTCTTCAGAAGATGAACTAACGAATTAATGAAAAATACGTATTGCGCGCTACCACAAATTCTACAGTAGTGTCGCTACTGCAAATAGAATTGTGTATATCTGTACTGTATTATGTAACTGGAAATGAATGCTCACAAAATGATTTCTCTTGATATTGCTCAGATGCGTTTAGCCTTGTGAACAGGTAATACCCAACTGATTGCACGGATTCCATCAATGTGCTAATCAGCACAGCGAATAAGTATCTGCATCACATTACGATAATGAAGAAATTCACACAACGAGGTATATCAAGAGACTGACAATTATATCTTTTTTAATGTGATATCAACAAGTTGCGGATACTTGGAGTGCTGACGTTCAGGAAGAGGCAAACTTTGTCTCCCTTGCAGGCCTCCCCAGTAAAACTTATTTGAGGGCAAAAACACAAAATATGTATTTTTTTAAAGGTGTTTTCATTGTCATTCTGCAGAAATTAAAAAATATTTTATATTTAAGATATGCATATGTTGTATATTTGATAACCTGATAAACTGGAATAAACAATTTGCAAATTGCTAACAATTGCTAAATCAATTGTTGCTGTCATAAGGTATATATGAACATATGATTGAATACTCAAAGTGGTCTACTCCGTGATCAGTTTCTTGAAAAATAATGTTTATTTATCATAAAAACAATATGAAACGTTACCACTAATCATGAGATTGCATGAAACGGTTATTGCTGGCACAAATATTTTTATCAGTACTTGTCGTTGCGTACCTCATCGCCCGTTTTAGACACAAAAAATAGTGTTAAAAGGTTAATTAATTTGACTGGTCGGCTTTTACTGATCAGTTTCTTAAGATTGGCGTAATAGTCGTATTAGTGGCGTGGCGATCCACTCACAGCCTCTCATGCTGATAACGAGACCCGCCATTTTACACTCACAGCCTCTCATGCTGATAACGAGACCCCGCCATTTTACACTCACAGCCTCTCATGCTGATAACGAGACCCCGCCATTTTACACTCACAGCCTCTCATGCTGATAACGAGACCCGCCATTTTACACTCACAGCCTCTCATGCTGATAACGAGACCCCGCCATTTTACACTCACAGCCTCTCATGCTGATAACGAGATCCGTCATTTTACACTCACAGCCTCTCATGCTGATAACGAGACCCGCCATTTTACACTCACAGCCTCTCATGCTGATAACGAGACCCGCCATTTTACAACAAACGTGAATAGACGTAATAATGATGTCATTTTCGACAATGGAGTGCTGATACCAACCCTGATGTATGGTAGTGAGGCATGGAATTGGCAGAAGAAGGATGAAAGTAAACTGAATGCCGTAGAAATGAGATCTCTGAGACGAATGTGTGGTAAAACCGTGTATGATCGTGTGAAAAATATTGAAATTCGTACAGAATGCAAGGCTGATGTAAGCGTAATGAGTAAGATTAAGAAAGGGACGCTTAGATGGTTTGGGCATGTGGAGCGAATGAACGAAGAAAGGAGTGTAAGAAAAATGTATGACGCGAATGTGAATGGAAGAAGAAGCCGGGGACGCCGAGGAAGACATGGCACGATCAAGTGAATCAAATACTTGAGTCGGGCCATGTCAGAAGTCGGAATAATAGAAGAGAATGTATGAGACGATGTATGAATGTGAATGAAGCAAGAAGTGTATGCCAAGATCGAGTTGTTTGGCGGTCCGTCCTCTCTGCCTACCCCTGCGGGGAAACGGCGTGATGGTTAGTTAGTTAGTTATTTTAATTTTACGTAGACTCGATAAGGACGACTACGGCGTTACAGGCGTCAATTTTGCTCATCGTGTATCTAGCAAATAGAAAATCCACAAGTCAAGGAATTAATGACGCGGTCTTTTTTAACATTTTTTTTTGTTTATTTTGGCTCTCCAACAGAATATATCAAATAATTATTAAGGTAAATATTCATTTTTAACATAGTTATGGTGATGATTCTGGATTAGTGATTTATATGGGAACGGTAACTACGAAAATCTGGGAATCGTAGAAAGCGATTTTGAACACGTTCCAAGTTATACGCATATGTTTTATATTGTGGGTTCCATACTGATGACGCATATTCCAGTGAACTGCGGACGTAGGCAAAGTAAAGGATTTTCATTGTTTTATGTTTATTGAATTTTTTTACATGATTTGAGAATGAATACTAAAGTGTTTGAGGCTTTTGATGTTATTGAGTCGTACGAAGATCAAAAAGAAGCGTAAAGTCCAATGTCACTCCCAAATATTTGGTTTCTTTCTTGTGAGTTTTTTTTAAATCATTCAGACCGTATTTATGAGAAATGATATTTTTATTTCGTCTGAAACTAAAGACGAAGTACTTTTTTATATTTAGTTTGAGGTTATGCTGTGAACAGTAAAAATTAAGGCAGTTAAGGTCCTCCTGTATTTTATGACAGTCAGTAGTACATTTGACAGATAAAAAAATCTTCATGTATTCAGTTTTGAAACCGGGTGTCACAAATGCACTTTTCAGAGTATTAGGTATCACATCCTCTTTCAAAGAACGATTGAAGATAGTGGATAAAGATTTAGAGAGACTGTGTGTACATTTCAGTGTGAAAAACGAAGGGATTTGATCTGAACCTGCGCCATTATTTTACCATGTCCATTAATCACTTCTTCAAAACTAGAAATTTAGAGAGTTGAGAACCCTCTTTGTCGTCTAAGCCAACTGTTTTCGCTGACTCATTTAAATTGTCAATGTGTCCATCTATGTTCGAAATGTTCTGTCTCAATTCAATGACCTCCTGGGACTCCTCATCCTCAGAGTCGGACATTGTTTATGAAAATAAAACCTTACACTTTTTGAAAAAAAATAGGGAAAAAAGGGAAAAAACAATGGGCCGAGGGATAAACGGCGAATTTAGAGGGGAAAATCAAGAGACGGGAAAAAGTGGGGAAAATATTAGTCATATAAAATGTTTCTTCCCGATTGGACTAACAACTTAAGACGTTCTTACACGATACTTTTTTTCATCCAGATTGGACGTGAGTTATCTTTTCGTATGGAAAATTCTATAGAAAATTCCATAGAAAAAACAATTCACATAAAAACTGGACGAAAAAAATAATCTTGTAAGAGCGTCTTTACACCAAAAACCAATCTCGGTAAAACAGTCTGTGTAGGACTGTCGGTAATCTTCGAATTTTTTCTTCGAAATTAGCACGTGGTCACAAACTTGTAAACAACAAGATGGCCGCCCAGTATGAAGCTTTTGTACTGAGAATGCTGCAAGGTTTGTGAGGGGGCCATACACTTTGCAAACACTTTTTAATGCGGTTCCCGATAGAATACCGAGAAAAAATGAGCACCACTCATTTTCTATCACTTATTCTAGTAAATGTTGATTAAAAAAACGTCGATAAAATTCACATTAACTTCTTTCGAAGAAAACTCTTTTTTTTTTTTAAAAACCTATTTTGAGGCACTTCCCGGTATAATAACGGGAAAACAAACTTGTCAGGGGGAAGCCCACACCAAATTGCCCAAACTTGTCGAAAAATATTTTCTAAAAACGCAAATTATACCACAATTACGAGTTTTTAGCAGGGAGCAATAAAAATCGACCGCTCAGTAAGGAAGTCAGAAGAACAGTCCAACGGACCCACACCCACAGCATGCCAGCAGACCGCTGGCCTCACCCCAACACCACGTCAACAGCCCGCCGCTGGCTCAAGATATCTCACCACCCGCCGAGAACCTCGTCATATTGATGAAGCTTATCACGTCCACCCTCGATGAATAACTCCGAAGTCGTGAAAATTCTCCTGTGGAAGACTCCCACGACATCCGCTTCAAGACCGATGAACCGCTAGTCCTAGGAAACTACACGAATACCGATATCATACTCGTTACGGAAACATATTTAAAATCGTACACGAACCTGAGAGTACCCGGCTTCGAGATCTTCGGGAATTCACACTCCGAATTTGAAGTACACGGAAGTACAGTTATCGCAATCTCCATAGAGGATATAGCGCATACAATCATCGCCGCCTATCAAAGGACGCACGATGTATCTATCAAGACCGCCTATAGCTCTCTTCAAATGTCAAATCTCGGACGCCAACAGAGGACCAAGAAAAGCGAATCGCTGGCACCACGCGACAACTCCCTCTAGAAAATTTCAAAATCTCTGAGGTTTAAAGATAACGCGATCCCTCCGCTCAAGAAGATTGGCGGCACAAGTCTAGCCCTGTCGCATGAAGAAAAGGCAAACGCGCTCGCAGGCGGGTTCGAAAAGCGTACACAGCTACAAACGGGAAAAGAAACCCCGAAACAGATCAAATAGTAGCCGATACTCTCCGAGAACTCGAATAATCCGAGCAAACGAACATAGCCGACATCCACTTCACAACGCTGAGAGAGATACCCGTCATAATCTAGCGGTTAAAAACGAATAAAGCGCCGGGAAGCGATCAAATACACAACATACTACTCAAACATTTACCACAAAAATCCTCATTTACATTACGAAATCGTTGAATGCTTGCCTCATGATCGGACATTTTCCGCAGATATGGAAATCGCAACCGTTCTTTCGTTTAACAATCCAAACCAGGATAAAACGAAGCCAACTATCGATCGATAAGTTTTCTACCGACCGTGAGTAAGTTATTTGAACAAATTATACTCAACCGGCTATTACCACATCACGAAAATGCAAACACTCTACCAGACCAGCAGTTTGGCTTTAGGAAGAAGCATTCCACCACCCACCAACTGACCGGAGTGGCGGAATTCACCACAAGGAGATTCTAGGAAGATCGCTGCACAGTCGCGGCACTAGAAGGCATTCGACACTGTCTGGACACAGGGGCTCGTACATAAACTGCACAGCACCAACATGCTTATCTACCTGACAAGACTGGTACAAGACTACCTCAAGAACAGGTCCTTCAGAGTATTCATAAGCAATGTCTTCTCATCAACACGTGGGATACCAAAAGGCGTGCCGCAGAGGAGCCTCTTCGGACCACACCACCTCGACGTTTTCACTCACGACATCCCCGAGACGAGAGGTGCTAACAATTGACATTCGCCGATGTCGTCAAACTCGTTTTCTCACGCGATCCGAACATGGCAGCCATATATCTACAGCGAGCACTCAACGCTCTAGCAGATTACTAAAAAAAATTACACTCAACGATGCAAAAACGGAAGCCATAATGTTTACAAGAAAAACAAAAGAGAATACCGGACGTCAAACTGGTATTAAAAAAAAAACCTTTTATTAATTTTAGACATTTTACAAAACATAAAGCAAAAAGTCCCGATAAAATACTTTTCAGGATTTATTCATTGTAGAAAATAATATTAACATAACCTAAATGAAATATGAAAACGGAAAAAATGACAGAAAATAAAAAGATTTCAGTCGCATCTGAACTCGAACCCAGGTCCTCTGCCTATCCGGGGCAAACGGTTTAAAAAATTTAGCTAATGAGACCAGTTCAATTTATGCTATCTTCATCGAAATTATATCTCCAATTCAAGTTTTGATAATATTATTCTCCTTTTTTTATCCCAACTAGGCAGAGGTCCTGGGTTCGAGCCCCAGATGCGACTGAAATGTTTTTATTTCCTGTAATTTTTTTCCGTTTTCATATTTCATTTAGATTATGTTAATATTATTTTCTAAAATGATTAAATATTAAAATGACGTTATTAAATCTCAATAAAAATAATTAATAATTAAACATTGAATACTTTTTAGGAGTTTGTCTAGCGGGTTATTCAAAAACTTATACTAAATTCACAGTTAAGGTTAAGTTACAAAATCCATCTATATAAAATAAAAAAACATACGTAACAAAGAAAACAAAAAACATAAATATTTTTGCATATATAAAAAATAAAAATACAAAACGTAAATGATAACAATAAATCGCACATAAAATAATATTTCCTAATTATCTAATACAAATAGTTTCTTTCAGCTAGCAAACTTTTCAATATATTTATTAACTGTTTAGTTTTAAGACATTTTTATCTAGGTCCGCTACATCCTAGAACAAAACTCTACGAACTCACTTATCCGACCTATATTAATTTAGGCATTTCCAGTCAGGAGTAATATATCACACTCGGTACACACCAAACTACAAACAATTCGAAAGTTATGAATTAAAATAACACGCACTTCTACGAACTCGCACACAAACTGAGTGAGTAAGTAGGTACTTATAATATATATTATATTCTTTGCTGCCTATTTATATAGTTAAATGTATCAATTTTTGTATATATGAATACCCGTCTGTATCCAGTGAGACTATGGCATCCCCAATTGAGGAATGTTGTGAGGCTGAAGGTATTGAGGAGGGGAAGGAGAAGGGAAAGAGAAACCTGGCTATTCAGATCTGGTCACCAAACACGGCTAAAAGCCATTTCAACCAACGTTTCAATTCTGAATGGTGGTCTTTCACCAGGGCGATACTGAGAGTATTTTCCACTAAGGAACGTGCGCACATATACTATATATTATTTTAAAATTAATTAATTGTGAAGCAGCACAAATTAATTAAATAAAATTTACTTGCGCACGACGGGATTTGAACCCGCGACCTTCGGATTCGTAGTCGAGAGCCTTACCCTCGACCATGAATATATATCTACACAAAAACAGACGTACGAGCCGTCTGGAGCCAGTGAGACTATACAGTTTCTTATATACCAAACTTAAAGCATACATATTTCTCAGGAATAAAATATCACTCAACACGTCTCTCGTTACGAGTACACCACGACAAAATGCAAGATCTCAAACGCGATATCACTGAGATACGAAATTGTTTTCATGTTGAACATCGGTCGCCTCCTTCTAAATTAGGTTTTCTATTGTTTTCCTTATTTCGAAAGGCGTATGCGGAGGAACTCCAAAAAATAGACCTTAGCCGACGCCCTTCCACTCCCCACTGAACACAAACAGACAAATACTTATTGATCCTAGGTGAGCTGATTATTATGTCTGCAATACATGTAACTTTAGTGGGGTTTTTACAAGCATTTTTTTCCCAACAATAATCACAAGACGCAAAAGACAATAACGGTCAGGTAACATTTAAAGGTACTATCATGCAGTGAAAAGTGTGAGGCGCAAATGACACCGTTGTATTTGGGTAAATAAAGACAGTTACTCTAAATGTATCATCACTTAATGAATATAAGAAATAAGGAAACCATTTATTTTTTAAACATCGACCCTGCTACTGTCGTCACTTGCCTCTTAACTGGACATTACTTGGACTTAGACTTTCTTCTCTTCACCCCCTGGCCCTCTCCTGCTTAGGATTCCACCATCTTATTGATGCAATATTCGATCACCTTTCTCAAGGCGCCCTCCTACCTTTTTACCCTTCTCTTAGGCGTGGAATTAGTCAGTCCGCAACATCTTCGTCTTTGAAACGTGCGGCAGGTATTTACAGAACCTGGCCCCTACAACTAGAGTTCTGGTAATACAGTTTATACGATGATAATAGAAACATCAGGGTTAATCAACCGTTGGCAACTGAAGAAGTAAAATTAAATAAGAATAAATATAACGAAAATTTTCATCGAAGTTACATTGTCGGTTGCCATAATTGTACAAAATTTAATGAAACAATATTTTGTATAAACCACGGATGTACGTAATTATTTTACTACTTGTATAATTTCGTATGAACTAAGGAAGGAACTTTCCGAAGCCGTTTTAAAATATGCTGACACGTTTTTAAGAAATTGAAGTTCCAGGAAAAACGAGATAATTACAACACGGTTACAATATATGGAGACCCTGTAGATTCCTATATAGGTTTCTTTGATGTTATATGATTGCAGACAAGCTGTCATGTGACCGCTTTGCAGGACTACATATTTTGCTCCTTTCTTTATTTTACCATGCATGTATTTATGTTCTTTGGATGAATAAATAAATAAAAAAAAATTAAAAAAAATTAAAATCTAAAGCGTGACAGAAAACAACTGCGATTGGTATACTAGAACAAGCTTTGCTATGCCACCAATCGTTGTGATTACGTATTCCTAATTACTTTTTAGCACCAAGCGATCAAATACTTTTCTTCAATAAATGTGTAATTATTTTGTGGCATCATTATTAATACATACTTAACTTTTTGGCTGGGGAGTCTCTCACACACACAATAGTGTGTATCGTTGCACAGAACATAGCTCTAACGTGACATCAGTAGAAAAATACCTATTGCTATGTGTCCCTTCTTTAATTTTTATTGATTTGTTTTTAAGATGACTATTTTTCGAAAAATTACAAAACAATTTATTTTGTTTCTTGTTGTGCAGAACCCGTGAGAAATAGCTCGTTCTGTTTTTTAAACACAAATTCTGTTTATTATTTTGTTACAGAAAATTGTGTTTCTCGATGAGGAAAAATAAATATTATTAATCGGTTGCCTTAAAATTTCTGTATTAAAAATAATATTAGATTAATATAATATTAATAGTATATATTATCAAATTGTTTTACAAAGCTGAATTTCTATTCATTAAATATGTTTTAATAATGATATATAAAAACAATAGTTTATTTAACAAAAGGTCGATCTATATATTAATGTTGATTTTTAATAATTATTCTATCGTCGACCACAACTTCATTCGCTCCTCCCATGGGAAAGGAATCATTGTCAAATCTTTGTTAATTTCAAGCACTTCATAATTGTCCTTGGTCGCTGGAGTCCATGTTATCAGTTCAGAACTGGATTCTTCAGGTGTGGGGTTCCTATTAGAAAAACAAATATTAAAAGAACGGAAATAACAAATATAAGGTGTTTCAGAAAGTAAGTACTTAAAAACTACTATTAACGAAAGGTGTGAAGGTTAGGAGTATATTGAAACAAGCAACCTCTTTTGAAACCATTCATACATAATTTCTCAAAAAACTTTTGTAAAGATTCTTCATCGTATTGCCAAAAAATGCGAATTAGATGTGAAACAAAAAACTCCGATATTTTGGGAATATCACGATGAACCAGAAATGCATAATTACCCTACCAAAAATCCCAGAGAAAAGTAATGGGAGACGTTGTAAAGGAAGATGTCGCACCTTATGGCGTCTAAACTTTCATGACTGGTACGAATTCCGTACCGCTAAAATGTTACAACCTGCAATCCACGGGGTGGATGGTTATTACTCCTGCCTAAGGATAGTAGAAAATAAATAAATATAAGCTTACCCAAACTTCGCGAAGTTGGTCCACATCTCAAGCAGTTGTCGTCGAACTTTGAGATCTGCCGGTGACGCATTACTATAATCTATGTTAGCCATTTTAGTTAAATACATTAACTCGGCACCATGACAAGCTCCCTTCCCTTTGAAGGCCTTAAACATCTCCATGTCAAATTCAAAACTACCTTCAAATGAAAAGAGATAACCGTAGCCAAGAATGCCGTGCTGAACGTAATAATGGAACGATTTTTCAATTCCAGCGATAAACATTAAGTCGGAGAGATAGTCATCAACTTGTTCAATATCTGATTGATTGGCGACGTTGTAAACACTTGTCAAATCTTTATTCAGTTTTGTTTCATCACCAACGCTGAATGGTGACATATAATCTGTATATTTTCTTGCAATAATATTTGGCAAATGTTTTCCATAAAACATTTTAAAGATACATCCTTCGTTGGAGCAAAATCCCATAATTATCGGAACCTTGTGGAATTTCCCCTGTTTCAGGACTTCGATTGGTTCGGTTGTTAAAAATGCATTAACATTTTCAAAAGGCTTCTCTACGACCGGAGCGAATCCAAAAAGTTCTCCCGATTTAAATGAATCTTCATCAATAATTTTATCCATCGCTGCGACCAACTCCCTGTCGTCAATGCTCTGCAGTTTTTCAATCAGATCAACAGTATCGTCAGTTGTTATACCAAAGACGCTTTTAAACTTTTGAACCTGACGAGCTGGGTTTCTATTCCTCGCCCAAGGGTTCAATGATGATCCAGATTCGAGAATCGCTTTATGGAATAGGCCTTCCGATAATGGAGATAGCATTTGGTAATCGATAGAAGCGGATCCAGCGCTGCATCCGAATATGGTGATATTGTTCGAATCTCCATTAAACGATTCAATATTCTCCTTAACCCAAGCAAGAGCAAGCGTCTGGTCTTTTAATCCAGCATTACCCGGAACTTCAGGAACATCGAGGCACAGAAATCCCAGAACGCCAAGCCGATAATTAATGCACACTAAAATGGTATCCTTTTCCAGAAAAGGGTCTGCTTCAAATCCCTCTGAACCTCCACTACCGCCTCTGAATCCTCCGCCATGTATCATCAGCATCACTGGGTATTTCTGGCCAGTGGGCTTCTGCGGTAAAGTGGGCGTATACACGTTTAAATACAGACAATCCTCACTTCCAAGCAACTCTCCATTAACAAACATGTTTACTTGGGTACATTGGCTTCCTTCCTTTATAGCCAACTTTCTTCCCGACCATGGCTTTACTGGAACAGGGTCCTAAAAACCAAATTTACCATTGTTCATTATCTATTCGGGAATTAACTTACACGCTTATATATCTACAAATAGAGAGTCGTTCTGCAGAAAGTGATCATCGTGCATAAAAAAGCTAGAGCCATAAAGTAAGATGAAGCTTCACGGGAGTTCTGTCCAGACACTATTATATTTTTACAGTGCCTTTTATCCATACTATTAAATAATGTGACGGTTAAAATGATTGATAGTGATGAACTTTATTACGGCGCATGACATTGAAAAGGAGTGGAATCCGAACTAACAAATACCTAATGGGTATAATAAAACCAGAGTTTCAAAAACAGAAAGGACAAAAATCTATTTAGAAAAGATGGAATCCTTTAAAAATACAATTATTTACTAGTGTGTGCAAATATAGTGTTAGTGTTTTTCATCGAGATCCTTATATTATTTGGCGGATATTTTCCAGTGGTATGATTTACTTGTACACATAATATCAACAGCTTACCTTGAATCTGAGATCTCCAATTGGGGGCTCCGCGAAAGGAATCCCTTTGAAATAAACGTACTTCTTTCCATTTTCCGTAATTGCTTCTCCCCCTTCCAATTCCCCCTGTTTCACTGTGATCACTGGCCCTGCCATTCTATCGCCAAAAATATCCAATTTAGAGTTGTAAGAAATACAAACGAATCTGTAGAGATTTACAAAAATTATCTCTGCAGTAGACCAAAAGATGAACTAACGAATTAATGAAAAATGTGTATTGCACGCAACCACAAATTCAACAGTAGTAACGCTACTGCAAAGATATTTTTGTATACCTTTACTGTATTATGATATTTATGTAACTCAAAATGATTGCTCTTGAAATTGCTCAGGGTTTCGCCTCGTAAACAGGTATCACACAACTGATTGAACAGATTCTGTCAATATTCTAATCAACACAGTAAATAAGTACTTTCATCGCATTAAGATAACAAATAATTAAGATAACGAGGTATATCACAAGCCCGACAATTACATACTTTTAATGCGATATCAACAAGTTGTGGACATTTATAATTTCGGTTAGAGACAGATAATAAACGATACACTTAAATTAGGTGCCTAGTACCTACCAACATAATGGCTCATATTATTCATACTTGAAAAATACAATTTTTAACTTAATTGCTTACCTCTGACCCTATCTAGATTAACAAAAAAATGTAACGAAATCATACTATTTGCATAAGCGTTGGACATTAATATTAAAATTATAAAAATCGATTTTGTACCTAAATTATACGTTCCCAAAATGGTATTTGCAGGGGGTTCATGTCAGGGAGAAAAAAAATGGAGGTCCACGAGATGTGAATGTGGGTCCACCGATCGGAGTCCATTTAGACGGCATACCCAGCACAGTAAGGTTCGTTCGATGAGCCAACTGCGCACTTATGGCGCAGGCACGTTCATGTGCAAGTTTTTACGAGTTTTCACACCAACAGCAATGCATCGCGCAGTTAATAAATAACACTTCTTCAGTCTTGCACCAAAGTTTTCGTAGACTCGTTTGATTCAATTGCAACGATTTACGACTATTCCTTACTAATTTGAAGCCAAATATTGATCAATTGCTATCGGATCATCAGGTTCATCTCGCTCATTAACAAGTGCAGCATTGGTTTCTGTATGTATTCCTTTTATGTAAGATTTTACTAGGTTCTGATTTGATTTATATAAATATTTTGAGAAATATTTATTTGCGTTTTGTTTTCAATAAACATTATATTATCAATAAATCTATGAGTAAAAATGTATACATTTTTTTCTTTTTTACAATTGGTTACTCTACAAATAAAACATCAAAGTGAGCGCCATTGTATCCACATTTGATATTACACTTTTCTAAACTTATTAACACAAGTTAATAAGTTTAGAAAAAAATAATATTAAACAGGATGGGGGGGCACGGAAATTAAATAGAAGGGCTCGGGGTCCACGTGGAAAAAAGTTTTGGAACCTATGACCTAGAACCTAGATGATCATTATTCGATTGTACTTTCATCTTGAATTTGTTTTAAAATTATTGGTTCACTTCAGAAATCAAAATATTTTGAATATTTGCAGTACATAGAGTACCATTATGTTGTTAAATAATTCATTGCATTAAAAGGGTAGGTTAATGTTTTTTTTTAATACGAAATTTTCATTACTTATAAAACTTTTCCCACAAGTCCATCCTCTCTTTGTACGGAAAAGCGACCATAGAAGAAGGATCATTGATTTCAAGAAAATTGAAATCATTTTCGGTGATCGGTAGCCATTCTACTTCTGTGTTAGATCCTTCGGGAGTCGGATTACTGAAATTAGGAGAGAAACACGTAAATTAACATTGACCATGTATAAATATATTCTCATTGTTAAAGTCAAGAAAACTAACCCATGTTTGGCAAAATCTGTCCACAATGTCACCATACGATCCCTCATCAGATACTCTTTGCTCATATCACGGTCCTCGTCTTCAGCATAATAAGCACTGTTAGCGAAATATGGAATATCGGATCCGTGGGCTGCGCCTTCTCCCTTAAGGCCTTCAAATAATTTTAGATTCATTTTGAATCCACCCACAAATGAAAATATGTAAGCGTAATTGCTTTTATTGGTATGCATCACGCGGTATTTGAGGGATTCGTATACTCCGTGGACAACTGACAGATCGGAATAAAACTCATCCTCCACTTTAAATTCATTGGTTTCACTTTTTGTGTAAACGGTTAAGAACGAACTGTTTACTTCAGTTTCGTTGACATTTGATTGGAGTGGCAGTACATCGACAAAGTTATTTTGTCTGATTTTTTCCACCTGTTCCTTGCAAAACATTTTGATCAACGATCCTTCATTACTACAAAATCCAGTAATGGTGGGGACGTTCATGATGCTTCCAGAACGTAGGAGATCTTTTGGATCAGATAGCAAGAACGCCTGAACATTTGGAAATATCTTTTCAACAACCGGTGTGAAAGCGTACACTTCTCCTCTTAGCGGCTGTCCCACCAGCATTGTGAAACCAATTACAACAATCTTCTGCACATCAGCTTTTTGCAACTGCTCCAAAAGGTCTTGAGAATCCTCGGCGATCTCTAAAGAAGCGGCGAATTTTCTGGCGTGACTTTGGTGGTCTTTGGTTAGTGCCCATAGATTCAAAGAAGATCCAGATTGCATAATTGCCTTCTGGAATAGATTTTTAGACATCGGCGATATCAAATGATACTCCACACTAGCTGATCCTGCGCTAACACCAAATATTGTAACATTCTTAGGGTCACCGTTGAAAGCATGAATGTTTTCTTTGACCCATTTGATGGCAAGGCTCTGATCTTTGAGGCCTGCATTACCCGGAACATCTGGAGTATCTAGGCAAAGAAATCCAAGAGGTCCAAGCCTGTAATTGATGGAGACGAACAAGACATCTTTTTCCAGAAGGAAGTCTGGTTCATACTCTTCGGAATCTCCACTTCCACCCACGAATGCGCCTCCGTGGATGTACACCATCACGGGGTAAGCTGGGATCTTTTCAACTTCATCTGGTAGGCTGGGAGTGCTGACATTCAGGAAGAGGCAATCTTCGTCTCCCTTGTAGGTCTCATCAATAAAACTTATTTGAGGGCACCTACTCCCCTCCTTTGTTGCATCTCTTACACCATCCCAGGGTGTTTTTGGAACAGGCCCCTTTAAAAAATAAATTAAAATATAATCATAAATATTTTTAACTGTTTTCATTGTGATTCTGCAGTAATTTAAAAATATATATTTGATAACGCATGGAGTCGGTAGCTTGATAAAGTGAGATAAACAAGTGTTAACCTCAAGTATGTTTTTAAGTAATTTCATACAGTATACACAGCATTTTCATAAGTATTATGCTGTACGCAGAAATTACGTAAATAGTCATAAAATGCACAATCATTTTTCTCTGATATGACTTAATGTGTGTTTTGTCATTATTACCTACATACATAATAATTTTAATCTAAAATGAACAATTAATGTTGCCATAAGGTATATATACATGTATACGTGAGGCGGTTTACTATGTGACCAGTTCCTTGAACGACAATGTTTATTTTTCAAAAAAAGAATATGGAACGTTACCACTGATCATGAGATTGTATTAAACAATTATTGCTGGCACAAATATTTTTCTCGGTACTTGTAGTTGCGTACTTCATCGCCCGTTTTAGATGCATAAAATGGTGTTAAAATGTTAATTAATTTGACTCGTTGGCTTTTACTCATAGCGTAATAGTCGTATTAGTGGCTTGGCGTCACTCCCTCTAGCCCCTGGGCAGTTTGGGCAAGCTGATAACTAGACCCCTCCCCTTTACTACAAACGTGGATAGACGTAATAATTATGTCAATTTTATGTTTACATGGATTCGATAAGGATGCGATAAAATTAGCGCTACATGCGTTAATTTTGCTTATCGTGTATCTAACAATTAAAGGATCCTCAAGTCAATGAATGACATGAGCCTTTTGTTAACATGCACCCATCCCTGTTTTAATTTTGCTTGGTATGAATTTTTTTGTTGTTTGCCTTGTACAATATTTGTAGGCATACGAAGGGGTGATTATGACGTATCTTTTGCATAAAATTAATATTCACTCAGGTCTTAAAATAATTCAACATTACTTTGCGAATCTCTTAATTAGCCAACATGGATTGTGTTTAACTCGTAGAACTCCGTTTTCGTTTATTTTTATTTTTTTTTTTTATTTCAACAATGCAAATTTATTGTTTACTTTAATGTTAATTAATTTTTATTTTGCAAGAATTTCAGTTTTTTTTTGTTCTATTATTGTGACAGCTGTTTCTGCTTACAAAGCCATTTTCGAATACCATGCAAGCAGAACTTAATAACGTTACTAAATTTGATATACTTCAATGTACATTTTTTTATACCGATAGCAATACTTTCTGAAAATAGAAAAGCTCCATAACTCGTGGTGCGAGCTGAAAATAACTACATTGCCTTGCAAATTTCAGACGCCAGAACTCACTGTCCGAGAGTTTTTGCTACTCCAGACAAACAAAGATTGCGGTTATGGCCAGCACTCAAAAATAACCCTACAATCACTTTGCAGGTTGCTCAAGCAATAGGTACTACAAATAATCTATCAATAAATTCTATATAAGAAGTTAGGAAAATGAATAAGGTTTCAAAATAAAAAATCATCACTTTGCAGGTTGCTCAAGCAATAGGTACTACAAATAATTTATCAATAAATTCTATATAAGTAGTTAGGAAAATGAATAAGGTTTCAAAATAAAAATCATCAAACTGAAATCTCAATCAGTAGAAATAAATACCAAAATGCCTGAAAATAGGTGAAGTTTTAAAACCAGTGAAAGCAATTTGAACGATTTAAACATTAAATTCCAGTACATAATAGAATTTAAACGATTACAGTTTGAGGATTATTGTATTTTGAAACCTTATACATGTTTCTAATTACCCATATATAATTTACAGATAAATCATTCATAGTATTCAAGTTAGCAACCTGCAAAGTGTATACTTTTGGGTATTGAATAAAGTAATTAATAAGTTAGTAAAGTTTACCTTGAATCTCCGGTTACCAACTGGGGCTTCAGCATAGGGTATCCCCTTAAAACTAACATACTCCTTCCCGTTGATAGTCGTAGAGGAAACTCCAACCAGCTCGCCTTCGTTAACTTTAACCCGGGGGCTAGGCATAGTTAAAATATACTTTATTTTTAAATCTTTCGTTGAGTTATTGGATTCTTGGTAAATATAACAGGGATTTTTTTAAATAGCTGTTGACTAGCTAAGAGCCAAAAAATAACTATATTAGCTTGACGTGAGGCGGGTTTATTCTGTTATTCAATTGAGGTGATTGTATTCGAGCGGATTTAACCAATTGGTCAGTATTGTATTATGTAAGCTCCGACATAAAAGAGCTTAGATGTTTCCTCCTTCTAAATGAACTCCAGTGAATAATATCATGGTTCAAACAATATGTCATCATATGGATCAACAAAAGCCAATTCGGAATATAATAAGTTTTATTACGTGTAATTATGCCTAGAATTAATAAATCGTTTTTTAATAATGTTTTAAACACCATCTTATCACAACGCTCTGTTTGGTTGACATCATTGGATCGGTGGTTTCTGATATCACGCGGAAGTTCAACAGTAAATTTCTTCAGTGTAAACTCATTCCGTCGAGCATTCACCGCCTCTTAACGTTTTGATTCCGGCCGCCTAGGCGGAGTTTAAAAAAAATCGTATTTTGAGAATTAATTTAGCTATGAAAACGAACTTTAAAAATTAAATAAAAATACTAGTGTTTAACCGCCCTACCCATACGAACGTACGTGATATGGCCGCTATATTATCGCCCGAACGCAACAAGCCGCATCCCGTACGTTCAGATACAAAAATACTATACCCAAAACCCACAAAACATTCGTATACGTCAAGTTTGTTCCTACGTCATCTCGTTTAGTATTTCGAGGTCAGCCAAAGCAAACGGATGTATTCGGGTATTTTCGTCTCTTCCATACAAGTTACGTCACTAGTCAGTGGTACTTTACATACTCTACATAAAACCCGATGTTCTTTACCCTACTTTTTGAATAATATCCCAAAGGACGGACGGTTAAGTTAGAAGGTATTGATAAAAATATATATATTAAATGGACTAGTATTGGTACATGCCGGTCACAGGTGCCGTATTAATCAAGCTTTTTATCAATTAACTATATCTCCATGTGCTCTCTAGTGTAAGCGGTAGACTAAACTTTGTGGTGATATAACACAATGTGATTTTTTAAAGACCTATCTGTGTTTTTTTATTTCGGCGTACGCGTTGCATGACGGAACCATCTAATCTAACTAAATAATTTATTATAAGCAGTGGCAGCTCGAGAATTTTTTCGATTATTCTTATCCACTAGATTCCCACTAAAATAACCAGGGGGTCTATGGTACGCTACGTAGATAATAGAAACAAAGGGAGAAATGGGATGGAAGAGATGGCCGACTGTCGCCGAGCTACGACCAAACTGCACGAACTATCAAAGCGGCGCGCACAGCCAATGAATGTTCGATGCGTATGTAAAAACAAGGCGGAGAGTCGCAATGCGTACAAATTTTTACGTTCCATAAGAAAAATAATATTTATTTATCTGAAACACAAATTATTTCACAAACAAAAAGTGTAGGAAAACTTTGACTGACTAACTAGAAACAAATCCTGTTTTAGGACAGTCAAATTGATAAGTTTCATTCATATTAAGTGCCATTATACAAATGTAGAAATATTTTTTTTATTTTTTTTTAAATATTAATAAGTATAACGAGATTTGAAAAAATAATAGATAAAGCGTCTAAGTATTCCAGATAATTTAAGTAAAGTACAGTAATTAATATCGTATAATGAGTATAAAGGGAAGAGAAAAATTGTAATTATAGAGTAATAAATTTTAGTGCAAGTATAATATAATCAATATAAAGTATGAATAATATAAAGAGATGAGAAAAAAGCATAGAGTAGTCGATTATATGTAGACTATCTAGCATATAAATTGCGTTTTTTTTTCTAAAATTGTTCTGTTCATTTACGTTTGTAGTTATTTAATATTGTTTATAGATTGTATGTGTTTATCCTTACGTATATAAATACTCCTCCCATAACCGCGAGCTACTGGAGCTCAACTTACGGAGAGTAAATAAATAGGAAGTTAAAAAAATCACGAATGTGATGTATTATGCTATAATTATGTAATTTTTTTGTAATAAATAAAATAAAATAAAACGTATTCTTGATAAATTATAGAAAATAGATAGAAATAAGTATAGAGTAACTAATAATGGTGAATTTCCCTTGCTTCTTTTATCTCTGGTACGCTTTGAAGAATTTTGTTGGGGTTTTAATGCGACATCGACGCGTAGCACCACGTACCTACTTCGTTAATTCGAATAAAATTTTAATTACGTATTTAGCAATCACGTTCGTAAAGGAAGGAATGTTCCATTTGTTAGCATAATAAATAAATAAGATAATACTGCATGCAATATACAGTGACTGGTAACAGCCATTCACTCGACAGCCTCCACGAGCCCCCCTGATAATGTTATTGCCACTCATCAGAGTTGTAGGTTAAAAAAAAACTTCTTGATCTTGCCGCTTGCGGGTGTCTATTCAACCACACGAATTATTCAATTTACACTGTCAAAGTACAAGGTCTTAAAAATGCACCTCGTCAACGGGGTAATTTGATAATAATAATAATAATCTCAATGTATAAATTATTGACATATATCAAATATTTAACTAACCAACTAACCATCACGCCGTTTCTCCGCATGGGTAGGCAGAGAGGACGGACCGCCAAACAACTCGATCTTGGCATACACTTCTTGCTTCATTTACTTTCATACAACATCTCATACATTCTCTTCTGTTATTCTGACTTCTGACATGGCCCGACTCAAGTATTTGATTCACTTGATCGTGTCACGTCTTCCTTGGACGTCCCCGGCTTCTTCTTCCATTCACATTCGCGTCATATATTCTCCTTACACTCCTTTCTTCATTCATTCGCTCTACATGCCCAAACCATCTAAGCGTCTCTTTCTTAATCTTGCTCACTACGCTTACATCAGCCTTGCATTCTTTACGAATCTCTAGATAGTATAATTTACCTATTCCTACTATGCAATTTTTTACTATTTAATTTCAAAATTTTATAGTTGAAAGAAAATCTTCTTAAAAAATGAGAGGTGTGTTGTACCTTACTTTCTGTTTCATACGTCATCATAGGCGTCATGGACACACTCCGAATGCAATATAACCACGCTTACAGGGCGCTGTTCGACCTCCCTTGGAGATGCAGCGCCTCGCAGATGTTCGCAGAGGGAAGGGTGCATGGGTTCGCGGCTTTGATGCGCCACAGAATAGCCGGGACGAGTCAGCGCTACCGGAGATCGGAAAACACTCTTGTCCAGGCCGTCGCCCAGTGGCATGGCGCGCCCCTACATCGTAGATGGAGAATTTCCCTCAGGCCACTGTAGCATAAGTGTTAAATATGTTATTTTAATTTAATTTAATTTTTATTAATGTTTTTATATTATATTTGTACAGTGTGTAATTTTTTATTCTTAAAATGTATTCTTTTTATATGGCAGACAGAGTATTGCAATCACCGCTTTGTTCTACTGAAATAAAACATTATTATTATTATTATTATATATAAGTCGAAAACGGCTAAGGTTTCAACGGAGCTATCGGTATATCTTATACCTATTCCATCGTCCTATTAGGTAATTACAATTTTTTTAAATGGTTGGCATACTTAGTATCCGGGTCTACGTCTTAAAAACCACTAATTTTGTTGCTTTAATGAAATAATTCCCCTGTCTGTCTTAACGAATTTGCGGGAATCTTTGTGGTTTGAAGTTGGACTTCCTGGGATATCTGGAAAGATTAGGTAATGATATTAATTTTTTAAACTTTGTGGTAAAAAATGTTTATTTAAAATCAGAGGAGCAGTAGCCAGTCACGTAAACATTCCACGGACGCGTAAAATAATTATTGTTAATCAATATTTATGCACGTACTACCGAAATTAGTATATTGTCTGCTTAAACGAAATAAAAGAAAAATTACAGCGTGCGTACCCGCGTAAAAAAGCTTGCGATCTAATTTCCGATGCATTCAGTCTATATACTTTATCCATCTTCTTCAGGCTTGGTTAGTATCAGAACTTTTTTGTAAACTGGCTTCTCATTTCCTTTAACAATAATTATTACTGCGACTATTACATTAAATCCTCCAAGCGTTAAATTCCCTTCGCTCACCTTTATTTTATTGTCATAATTAGCCCTATCATTACTCATGAACAAACTTCGTTTTTAAACAAACTAATCCACTCGCTGTAAAAAAAAATATTTCTAATCAAAGGAAATATTTACAACATAAAAAAAAATTGTCTCAAAAATATTTATATAATATTCTCCTTATTTGGAATATAGTATCATGGTGATACATGGCCAACATTGAATCCGGCACTGCCAATCACACCGTGCAATGTTTTATATTTTATAAATGTTTTATCTGGGGCCATCTATGGTCAACAATAATAAAATTGTAACTGAGCATTACGGTTAGTGAGTATGAGGTATTTTCGTCTGTTATTATTTGTCCAACAATGATTATAATAAAGTCTATTGCACTCGTATAAAGCACAAACTCAAGGTAAGTAAAACTTAGTAAGAAAAAACTTTCCAGCTTCAGTTATCTTCGTAAAGCATTCCGTGGAAGATTGCTAAAGATATTCCAGAGTTCTCTGTGGTTGTACATATTTTTATATGCTTTAAACCGGGCTTACTGTGATCTGTGAAAAGAAAAAATATTCTCATCATGTCACGCCCTAAAGTCACTGTTGTTCAAGGAGAACTCGAAGGTATTGAGTTAGTGACTGAAGACGGAAAGAAATATTACAGTTTTTTGGGCATTCCATATGCTAAGCCACCTGTTGGAGATCTGAGATTCAGAGTAATGTACAGTTTATATATATATGATCAATGTACTGAGGTATAATAGATGTAAAAATAATTTTGGTTTCTTTTGTGCTTATTTTCACTACATATTACTTTGATAACTGTATGATAATATACACAAATGGTCAAACATATCAGTAAAACTTTTTGGAATCTTCATATATATTTTTTTTAATTTATTTGTTTTGTTTTATGATGATACAAATAAATCAGTAAATGAAATAAAACAAAACAAAACTATTTCAGTTTTTTGATCGAAAAGTAATTTTTCAAATGAGGTGTCTTTAAATTTACAGGATTCGATGCCCGCTGAGCCATGGGAAGGGGTTAAAGATGCTTCAGATGAAGGGAACATTTCACTGCAGTTTGATGGAGTGACAAAAAAATGTATTGGCGATGAAGATTGTCTCTTCCTTAATGTTCACACTCCCCACCTGCAACATACTGGACCAAACCGTCTTCCCGTCATGATATATATACATGGGGGAGCCTTCAACTTTGGCTCAGGAAATCGCAGTGAGTTCGGACCAGAATACATAGTTGAAAAAGATTGCATTTTGGTGTCATTAAACTACAGACTTGGTGTATTGGGATTTTTGTGTCTGGATGCTGCGTTTGCACCGGGTAATATGGGACTTAAAGATCAACGCCTAGCAATCGAATGGATTCGCGACAATATCGGTGCATTCAATGGTGATTCGCAAAATATCACATTATTTGGGATAAGTGCCGGCGCTTGCTCAATAGAAGCGCATTTACTATCACCACGCTCCAGAGGACTATTTCAAAAAACTATAATACAATCAGGCTCAGTCCTAAATCCATTCATGTTAGCTAGAGACCATCTTGATAACCCTATCAGACTTGCAGAGAGTTTGGGAAAGACACTAAAGGATCCTAAAGATTTGTACAACTTCTTAAAAAGTAAAACAGCCACAGAATTAGTTACAGAAAGTGTGAACGTAATAACTGATAAACACATTCAGAATACACAATTGTGTGGATTTACTCCAGTAGTCTGTGCAATTCCCGGCTACGAAAACTTTTTAACCGACAATCCAATTGAACTTTTGAAGAAAGGAAACTTCGCGAAAGTTCCGACCATCTCGGGTTTTAGCAACAAAGAAGGAATATTAATGAAAACCTTTTTCAAAAATAAGCCTAAATCTTTATTGGAAGAAGGAAAATTGGTTGAATGTTTTCCGATCGAATTCAAAATGAATAGAAAAATACTCGACGAAAAGTTTAAATCCATTTACAGACCTAGACATGATGATCTAAATCAAGATGATTACATTTTGGATTATCTAACAGACCTGGTAATTCTCGGAGGACTTTTCAAATCAACTGAACTTAGGTTAAAATACCACAGCGATGAGTACTTCTATTGCTTTAGTTATGACGGAAAGATGAACTATTTAAAAACTAGAGTTGGCTTTAAGGAAAAGGGAGCTTGCCATGCAGACGACCTGACATATTTGGGAACCAATCAAACTGTCAAAGCTTGCATTGCTCTGCCGAAGGATGTCGTTGTTAGAAAACAAATGGTGCAGATGTGGACTGATTTTGCTAAAACGGGGTAAGAATCTACAATTATTACATTAAATCTCCACTTTACCCATGTACCTAATAAAATATAACTGCAAATGTTCACATTTCCTCCGGGTGTACATGGAAGTGGATACCCATTGTCTTAAAAGTATATGTGCATAATTTACCATCCGTAAGGCTTATTTGTCTAGTAAAAATAGTATGAGTATTAAAGTTCAAATAGATTTCATGGAGTATTTTATCCTCCAAGATGCACCGCGCTTTTGCAATCGGTCGTTAGATGGCACTGTTTAATTAGATCTAACTGACGTCTGAAGTTTGTGTTTTGTTTTGGTAGATGGGAATTACAAATTTATATAGGTATCTTTACACATAAAAATTATACCTTTTTCTAAATCTTCTAGAATGAATCGGGGAGTCAAGGTAGAAAGTAATAATAATGATAATATTTATTTGAAACACACGTTATTTAACAAAAATATTTAGGAAGGCTTTGACTATTCAACTAGGAATAAATCCCCTCTTAGGACAGTCAAATTGACAAGTTAAGTTCATATTAATATACATATACATGAAAGAATATAAAAGAATCCAAACGGTAAATTTATTTTAAAAAAATTGAGTTTTTTTTGTTTTTTTTTTGTTTTTGAAGTATGATATGCATTTTTTTAAATTTAGTGTAGAGTAATAATTTATTTATTTATTAACGCCCCAAAGGGCTTTTACATATTTTAACATTAAAATAATTATGTGTACAAAAAGAAGAAAAAAAAATTTACAAAAAAATAACATGTTGGTATATAACATAAGTGTAACATATTTATAATATATATGTATGTATAATAATGTATAAGTGCTTGCCACAGAGAAGTTATAAAGGGAAAGGTTTTTAATTTGAAGATACTACTCTTTTTTTAAATAAAAATAGTAATAGCCTGATCTACATGATACATAATACACAAGTGCATAATATATAATATGAGTGCATGAGATTGTGAAAAAAAAGCAGTTTTTTTAATATTTCGGATGATGTAAAAATGTATGAAATTGTATAATACATAATATAGTATATGTTACATAGAAAGAAAAAAGAGGAACAAGTTTTTAGATTGTAGATAAGTACAAAGATAATATATATAAGAAATTAATACTTAAACAATAGCTCTTATGCGATGCTCTTATAATTGTTGCAACATAAAAATATCGTTCAGGTATCTTTTAAACATGGGTAAACTTTTTTTTTTTTTTCATATATTTATTAGTCATAATTAAGAACATTGTTTACATGGTTATAGCAAACGTGTATTTAAGTACAATTTTTATTTTTTATTAATAAATAATCCTTTTAGTTTCCTTTTTTCAAATTTAATACCTCCCTAATTGAGAAATTCTCGTGTTTAGGGAGGGAGTACTAATATTTATTGTTCATATTTAATTTCTACAGTATTACCATGAACTTGAGGTTCTGGTGACTATGCACTAATTTAAAATATAAAATAAAATAAAAGGAATTTTTTAGTAATTCAATATATCTATATAATGTATGTATATAAACATATATACATTTTTTCCAAGTGAACTTATAATATACACCTAAAATTAGTTTCTTGTAAAATGTATTTTAAGTTTTTTCTTAAAAAATCATAATTTTTTTCATCTTGTATATCTTTGGGAAGTTCGTTAAAACATTTTATGGCAGAATATGTGTAATGGTGTTGAGCTGTTGTTGTATTGAGTTTAGGGATTATTATTTGTCCTGTGGTTCTCGGCCTGGTGCTCAATCACTCTAATTTTAGATTTTCTTATATTACTTATATTAAATATATTTACTTATATTAAATATATCTATAGCAGAGGTGAATTTATTTCCAAGTATGTAGACGAGAAATGGATGCATACATTTGGTAGTGAGTCCCAGAATTATTGTTACAGAATAACATATTTTGCGGAGATTGTCGATGAGGCACTTTGAAGTTGATTAATTGCAGGAGTTCACAACAGTCTAATACACAATAAATAATTTTAAATAAAAAAGTTTAGTCTGTTATTTTTCTTCTGTTTTCTAGAGTATGTATTTTGAGTGTATTTGGCAAGAATGTATAGTTTATGAATTATATATGAAGGTTTTATTAAAATTGTACATATCTATTAATCAGCATATATATGTTCACTTTTGATCCTCCCTAAATGGAGAAGCCAAACATAGATCAGTTTACGCAGGACGTTTATACTTTTCATTTTCCATGTATCGGGTATGATGTTGAACAATTTTGGTCCCAAGTATGAAAATTGTCTTTGAGCAAGGGATGTCATGGTTTTTGTTCAAACTATTGGATTACTTCTTGAGTGTCTGGTGTCGTGATAGTGATCGATAGATGAGTAGTGATGACGTTGTTTATGTGTGTGTAATGCAATTTTCCTGATATACAGTTGTCTGACATCAAGAAGTTAATTGTTATTTTTCTCCACTAATGTATATTATTTAATAGTATTGTAAGATGTACTTTTTTTCTTTTTAGTGATCCAACTCCGCAGATGACAGATGTTGTAAAAGTAAAATGGCTGCCTCTAACGGAAGATAAGTTTGGGTTGCTTAGCATTGGGGAGCAACTCACTATGGAGGACGATCAAGCTTATTCTGAAAGGAGAACATTATGGAGGGAGATCTACGACACTTATGAATAATATTAATATTGTGTGGGTAACTGGCGGAGGAATAACGAAAATAAGTATACTCAGTGCTGTAGGAATGAGATGATCTGTAAAGCCCGAAAAGGTGAATTCGTTAAAATTTTGGGTTGAGGTAAACGTAATTAACAAGATTAAGAAATATACGCTTACATGGTTAAATAGAATGAAAAAAATTAAAATGTGACGTGCAAATTGAATTAAATAAGGAAATCTCAGACGTCCCGTGTAGATATAATACCATCAAAAGAATCAAATATCTAAGTCAGTTAATATCAAGAGTCGGAATAATTTATGAATATTTAATAATTTATATAAGGAGTGCGTGCAAGGGCAGAATTGTGTGGCATTACGTCTTATTAAGTATTTATTTATTTATACGCCTAAAAAGGCTTTTATAAAAAAGTGATCAACCATATATATAAAGTGTACTTTATAATAATAATAATAAATCTAGATGATATTATAAAATTGGTAAGAAATGTGAGTAGATGCAATTATACAATAGGTATATATATGAATACACGAATATAGCTAAAGTCAACAACTGTAATTACAAGTGAAATGAGAAAGAATAAAATGAAATTCAATAGAAATACTCGTTTAATACTAAAATAAGAGACTAAGATTATAGTAAGAGTTCAATGATCCATATTTAAAAATATCCATAGCACAATATTTATTAACGGGGCTATGAGGTCTCTATATGGACAAGTTACAGGTCATATCTGCCCACCCCTTTGTGAATTGGCATGATGGTAAAATAGTCATTATATATCATTAGCGGAAACTTCCCTGGTTAATGCAACCAAGTAATCAGTCAATTTAAAAAAATATATACAACTGTATGTTTTCCCAGGTAAAATAATATAGTTAGTTAGAATCAAACATTTTGTTTATGGGAACTCCATGTCCAAACTGTTAAATTACATCTAAACCAAAATAATTTGAAAACAATGTGATTACTCATCAAATTAAAAGTATTACTAATAAAATGCCAAAAAAAAATATTAATTGATGACGTGTTCATAAAAATGACCTTCAAAACTCTCAGAAACCAAAAATAAAGTGGGTATTTTTGGTGAACAAATAAAAATAAAATTACGAGTCTGATTTATATATATATTGGTGGTTAAATATTCAGGTTTTTTCCTCCTAAATAATTGAGTCATATCAGTGCCTTATCTACTACTTCAGACGTATGTCCACCTTCCCACCAGAGTCAAACGTCAGACCAACACAGACATGTTTAAATTTGTATTTTGTATCCGAGCAAAAATAAACACACCTGTGTCAACAAGACGTCCACGGTCGAGGAGCAGGTTTTATTGTGTCAACACGAAGTGTGCTTATCTTGTTAAAAACTTTAAAATGTACTTTTTTATTTTGAAACGAGACGCTTTCTGAGCGACTGCATTTTTGCAATGGAGCTTGGAACTACAGTGACCTTATTATAAATAACAAAATATGGTTAAATTTTCAATCTTAATGTTACAAACACGAGAAATCTTTCTCTATTGAGTTGGGCATTTTTTGTAAAATAAATTTATACTTTATTTGTAATTATCTGTACTATTAAATATTATATATGTAATTCTTATATTAATAAAAAAAAATTAAAAAATGATTGTATAATCATTTTGAAACGCTTAGGTAAATAATATAGTTATAAAATGAATGGGAAATATTTTCACATTTTTTAAATTTTATTAATCATATTCAATCTCTAGAAAATATGTTGTTTAAACCACTACTTAATACACAAATATCAACATGTTTCGGAAACAAAGTAAAGCAGTTTTTTCAGTTATTTTTACAATTTTAATTAATTATTCCTTACCTACTCTCATCATTTATTATTATTTTTTAAATACGAGTATATTTGGAATTTTTCTGTTCTTATGGTATTATTTATCTATTTCTGTCATTAATTCTCAGTATACTATGTATTCCTATGAGGGAAGCTTTGCTTCCGAAACATGTCGATATTTATTTATTAAGATTGTTTTCAAGCAATTATTTCATATTCATTATATATTAAATAACACCACAAAGTGATTTTACATTTATTGAAAAAAATTAAGTTATGGTTTATGGTTTAAGTGTGAAGATATTCACTGCAGAAAGGGTTGAACAGAAAATAAAAACAAAAAATTTGTGTAATAGCTATTATTTTAAACGTACTGTATCTAAAAACGCTAACTTAACCTACTATTTAAACCCCTTAACAAAAAAGATCAATTTTCTTGGAAGACTAAGAAATGAACTAAATAGAAACAATACAGAGATAATTAATAAAACTATAGTTGTTCCACATCTGTACTATTGCTCTACGATGTTATATTTGGCCAATGAAGGCAATCTAAACAAGCTAGCAATTATTCAAAACAGAGCTATGAGATGTATTCTAAGGAAAGGCAAATATACAAGAATAAATCAAATGAGAGAAGAGCTTCATTGGAGAAAAAAGGGACTGTTATACAACGTGTTAATCTTTAAACATACAATTCTGAAATACCAAAATATTTTATGGATGCAAATGTTTTTAGTAAAAATGTACATAATTATGAAACCAAGAATGTAAATAGAATTAGATTACCGCATATAAGAAAAACAGAATCAAATAACTGCTTAATGTATGATGAGATACCTGAAAATGTACAATGAGATGCCTGAAAGTCGGAAGAATGAATCTATTTAAAAATAATTGTCATGCTTACTGTAAAACTGTAATTATATAAACGATGAAAAAAGAATTGTCATGATTACTGTAAAACTCTAATTATATAAACGATGAAAAAAGAATTGTCATGCTTACTGTAAAACTCTAATTATATAAACGATGAAAAAAGAATTGTCATGCTTACTGTAAAACTCTAATTATATAAACGATGAAAAAAGAATTGTCATGCTTACTGTAAAACTCTAATTATATAAACGATGAAAAAAGAATTGTCATGCTTACTGTAAAACTGTAATTATATAAACGATGAAAAAAGAATTGTCATGCTTACTGTAAAACTCTAATTATATAAACGATGAAAAAAGAATTGTCATGCTTACTGTAAAACTGTAATTATATAAACGATGAAAAGAGAATTGTCATGCTTTCTGTAAAACTGTAATTTTATAAACGATGAAAAGAGAATTGTCATGCTTTCTGTAAAACTGTAATTATATAAACGATGAAACGTAAACATGTACTTATTAGTTCATATATATAGAATGTAATATAAACGAACCCAATAAATAATAAAAAATAAATTAAATTTGTATTTTCGCATAATAGTTCCAACTTTTCGAAGTCAGTGCAACTCTGATATCTCACTTATGGAGTGGGGAGGACTGGATATTCTTTTCAGGTTACTAAATTCAACAAAAGTCTTGCAATTTTGATTCTCACTTGTGTTCCCTCATCATGACAATACTGAGTGTCTTCCGCACTGTCCAAATGTCCATTGTTATATACGAGTATATGAAAACACCCATATTACAAAATAAAGTTGTTTTTATAATGTCCACGACAAGTTGATATGGCTCTATCCCAGAGGTCCAGGAAGCTAGGAAAAACGAAATTCTGTTAAAATGAAACAAAAAAACATAGATCCTAAAAAAAATTGTGTTTAATCTCCAATAAAGCGATATAAGGGTACTCACATTCAAAAGACGTCGGATAAAATTGTAAAAATTGTAAAAGAAAATACCTATTGCATTTATTGTACAATTCATGATTTATGTTTAAAAATGTGTCGTTTAACTTTGATCTATTAACTACTGTTTTAACCTTGCCGGTAACTTATACCTTTAATTACAAAAGATGCACTTGAGAATTAACCCTCAGGTTTATTTATAGTACAAGACTTTTAATTGGTTGTCCTGAATTGCCACTTCTTATCTTGTGGACTTTTTGCGTTGTCTCGATCATTCTTCTTGTTAACGTTTCAACGAATATTATTTGCATGCCATCTGATGAACTCCGAACTAGGAGAAAGGTATCAACAGACGGTTCCATTACAATTCGGCAGAGTGATAAATGGGCACACTTTTGAAAAGTGCTGTAAAGACGTTTTTCGTTGCCCTTACCCCCCTTTCTTCGTTCATCCGCCCTACATGCCCAAACCATCTAAGCGTCCATTTCATAATCTTTCTTATTAATAGACATCGGTTTATGATCACTATCAAAATGGTGAAATATGCACTATCAATGCCAATATAAGGACTAACAATGGCCAAATATTAACAAACAATGCCAAAACATGTCATTTGGAGCCCAGTTCTTTAGGAGTTGTTTTTTTTATTTTTTTTATTTCACTAGGGTTATTTTTTTTTCAGTGAAATTCTAACTCAACGAAAAATAACACGTTCTTCAAAAGGGGGGAGGCATCTCTACTACAAATTCCATTTTTTCAAAAATTCCAAACGGAACCGTTTCCAAAATAGCCAATTTCCTCAGAAAAAAAAAGGTACAGTTGAAGTATGA
>JAHDVE020008328.1:0-62268 GCA_022606495.2 Halesus radiatus
TTTGTTACTTAGTCAAAATAAATAGCACTGGAAGGGCAATGTCTTTTTATTTATAAGTTGATATTTGTAATATTATGGTTAAATACATTGATTGGGATTTTACTACTTTTAAGCTTTTTTTAAGGTTATTTTTTCATTTAATATGGAACAATTGCATCTAATGACCAAAAAATAGGTTTAACCTTTGGAATGCCGAGCTTCCGCGGCAAAATACTTCCGTAATATGCTGAGGGTAAAATTTTACACACCAGTTACCGGTTGAGACTATTTTCTTAATAACTTAAACTAGTTTTTGAAAAATTATGTTTTTGTACATTATTCCATCTTACCAGATAATGTGTTTAGATATTTATAAAAAAAGTATATATCTATCATAAGTGGTTTACCCAGATTACCTACTTGTATTCTACATATTGACGGTTCCAACGAACAATGTCGGATGTGTAAATTGATAACTTTGCATAAGAGCTGTAGTGGTTGCAGTAGTGTAGACGTGAAACTCTAAACATGTAAAAACGAAACTTTTAACACCTCTAATAAGAAGTTGCCATTTGCACATCTGACATTGTTCCTTGGAACCGTCGATGTATAAGAAGAAAGTATGTTTTTACGTTGCCCATCGGATACGCCGGCGAATTTTGCATATTTGATGGGCAGTCTCGGCAGACTGGGCACACTACAGAAGTATTGGGCCACGGGAGCAACGTTCCAAAGGTTAACAGGATATGTGACCCGCATTTCAAGTGTTTACATGTATCAGGTATTTGTTTATATATAATATTTCTTCATTAATAAACCAATTGGTTATTATTTCTCCGCCTCGCACCAAAACTAGAACATCACCTATTGAACAGTCGGTTGGCGAGTCTGTGTGCTCGTATAGCACACCATACTGATTAGCAGTCAGCCGGTAGTTGGTAGACTTTTAATTAGAAAGGGAATCGAGCAGCTTATCAAACATTTTTATTGAATCGTTGTTTCGATACACGTAATTAATTCTCCACGCTGATTAAGTAATAATAATAATAATAATTGGATTACTTCTATAGCGCCATTTTCGTGAGAAAATCACCTCAACGGCGCTTTATAAATAATTGAAATAATAATTGATTAACAATCAACCGATTGAACAGTCGGTCGATCAAAAATCTGCGGTCTTCGGCTACGCTTAAAGTATTCCATCTTCAAAGCTACTTTTTATGAGAGTGATGATTTTTTTAAAGTTTTTTTTTATACAGGGTGCGGCAGCATGACTTCCTTTTTTCAAAATTTAATAAAACCCATTGAATGAATCAGAATTTTTTTATTTGTTTTTTATAATGTAGGCACATACCTAAAGTTTTGTTTTACTAGTTTTTGAACATCAAATCAGGTAGGTGATGTCCCCATTCTCCATACACTGAGTAAACCGATTTCTGGCGTTTGTCATGACTCTTGCCAGCATATCAGGTGTTATCCTGGCAATTTCTTCCTGGATGTTGGTCTTCAAATCTTGTAGGGTCCTTGGACGGTTCACATAAACACGGAATTTCAAAAAACCCCATAGAAAAAAATCACAAGGCGACAAATCGGGAGAGCGGATCGGCCACTCCAAATCGCCCCTAATTGAGATGAGGCGTTCTGGGAAGTGTTGTCACATTCAGAAAGTTCCTGCACAATCGCCATCTTGTATGGATGGAAATGGAGAACATCACGAAGAATTCTCCTCAAAGAACAATCCTCCAAGAGCAGACGCATGTTTGCGCGCAGAACGCCGTGGTGATCGCAACATTAAAGCTCTCACCGCCTCAATATTCTCAGGTGATCTAATGGGACGAGGTACTGCAGTTCTTCGTCTTGTCGCACTTGCAGTTTGTCTGAACGTAGTGACCTACATAACAATTGATTTCCGGTCAGGGACATGGGCCAACGGGGCTAAATTAAACCGATTCCGAAAGGCGCACTGGGTTGCGATCACAGAACATCCGTTCGAAAAGTAGACCTCAACGGCAAACGCACACTCCTCACTGTTCCAATGCATGATGGTGACTAAACTGTGTCGGGACAAAACTTTATACTTCTGCCTCTCGAACGAGACCACTAGCGCTCCGCTATGACATCAACCGACTGAATGGTGCGTACTTTATAAAAGAAAGTTATGCTGCCGCACCCTGTATATTTGTCGTTTTAGCTAAATTTATGATAAGTGTGAATATGAAATTCATCAGGAAAACAGTTTGAAAAATTCAGTATTCCCTGTAAATCGAAAAATAACCTCTTTCACTCATTTGGGAGACCTTACCCTTTCTTAGAATATCATAGTTAAATAGCCTTCAATCACAATTAACCCTTCGAGGAAAGAACACGGGTTCGGGAGTATCCTCCACCTCGTGAACTGAAAATATATTGTCATTATGAATAATATCATAAATTGAGCGTTGCTTCCTAATATTATCATCTGGAGAAATATTGTCAACTGCTTTATTTATGCTGATATTATAACTGCACTGTTTAAGCTGAGGTGTGAGACTCCTGCTCGCAGGTCTTTGTATAAATGCTTCTTCCGGGGAAGAATGAATCATGTCTTCTACCAGTATTGTATTGTGTGATAGGCTTCTACTATTTGAATAGAATTTACTTAAAGATTCTATGTATCTAGAATTTGAAGCTTCAGATTCAGGAGCACGGCATTGTTTAGATTGATATAAGGAGTCCATATAAAAATGAATATTATCGCGTTTTGTATTTGGAAGATTATCTTTGTGTCCGTTCACTCGTTTCAAATATTGCATCGGGTTTAGAATTACTGGAATGTGTTCAGCATTGTTATAAGAAAAGCTTTTGATAGTTGAAAAATTTAGCCCAAAACTGTTACTATGAGTTTCATTTTTCATGTGGGAAGATCTGGAGTAAACATCATTGAGGAACTTCGTCAAATTGGTTTCGTTGTCACTTATTTCCGGTGGTAGGTATTTTTTTAGTTCTTCAGGAACCTTTTTCGTAAATTCCCCATACATTTTAGCATAGTATCCAAGAATATTTTTTTCTTTCTCAGGTAAATTAGAATTTTTTTTCAAAACGGAAGTCTTTACTTGATTGCTTTTTAAAGTTGTGTCTTTTTTAGGATTTGGTGAAAAATTTATTGGGCTGATATGACACACAGAATTATCACGCATGATCTTTTGCGGTATAGATTTGAAAATAGGTGACGTTGGTTTTATGTCAATAATTTGAATGTCTGGAAAATTGCCACTGTAGCATTTGTCAGTCGTTGTAATCGGTGACATTTCTTTATCACATATTGTTTGATACTTGTTCAATACACCATAGTTGCTCACGTTTTTAATGGTTTCACTTGGTTTATACATATTTTCAGGCCTGCCATTAGCTAAATCAATTATTTTGTTTAAATTTCCTTCAGAGCGAGCCTTGAATTCTTCTGATAAACCAATTCGTGAAAAAGTTTCTGACCTGGCTCCTCTAGCAAATAATCCGTGCTTTATATTCATTCTATCCTTTGTCAAGTTTTTAATTGTGAGGTTATTTGTAATATTAGTTGATTTACCCCTCTCATTATTGTTTTTCTTGAATTTATTAGACAATGCGTAATTTCCATTAAGGGGAGCATTTTCCTTATTTTCTATTTTTCTTTTCCTTTTCAATTCGTCCAACTTTTTTTTTGTTTTCCTTTTGCGGACTTTGCAATACCTCCTTTCGGGTGATAGCACATCCATATTTTATCAAATTATTGGTTTATGATTTTGTCAAAATTATTTGACATCTTTGAATCTACCGCCACCGCCATTGGCGTGTTCAAATATGCACAAGTGAGAGCTACATTAAAGGGTTGGAGAAGAACCTACTTTCAAAATGAACAGTTCATGTAAAAACAAATTTACTTTACTAAAATTTTTATAAAATCAGCCATTAACTGCAGGGTTACTAAATTCTATGTGAATAAACAAAGTAAATAATGCTTTCTTTTTTTTTTTACACAAAGTAAAACTAAATAAAACGTCAAAACGAACATCTTATACACCAATGTCTGTAGGAAAATATCATTTTGAGTTAAATAACGCCATTAATAAAATATTTTTCTTAGGATTTTATAGGATTCACCTCCTATTATGCTATTCTTTATACGTTTTAAAATCTGAAAAAAAGTGTGCATTTGAATATTTCATATATCATTTCGTCCTAATATTTTATTATATTATTTAATTTACACATTAAATAATTTACACGAGATTCTCAGATATGAGCTTGGCATTTTAAAACAACCTAAAACAAAAATAAACTTATTCGAAATAATTTGTAAATACCCACTATAAAACAACCTGAAAATTTTCTATACGAACACAAAAGTAATAATTTAATCGTTCCGGTACGAGCATGCATTTATAAAACACGAAGCAACCCCACAAATGCAGAGCTTTTCCGAACACCCTCCCCGCAGCAGAAAAGCTTCGAACGAAACAAACTGGTGGTAAATGGGGAGCTGTCAAACGCTCTCTTGATTAGAGGGATGAAAAATTATTGACAAATTTAGTCATTTAAAATTTATCCATGAAGCACAAATACAGGATAAAATGGCAAATTAGGTCTCTACCGAAAATGTGGGATATTTAACCCGCCTAATGAGTATTCATAAGGTTAGTATTTTTCGTTTATTGCACCATGCAGCACTTAATTTTACAAACAAAAATATTATATTCTTCGAGTATATTATATTATTTTAACTTGAATTGAAGCTTTCTAGCACATCTGTTTTCCATATTCATGTAAATTCTTCTAGTATGCCTGTTACTTTTTGAATTAAAACCCTTCGTACAGGTACCTGGAAAATTACGTTGAAGTAATGTAGGTACTCAATAGGTTACATAGTCAAATTGTACAAATAGTCTCTATTTCATTGTAGTTACTTTCAGCAGAAATACGTAAAGCATTACCATTTTATAGCCAGAATAAGATTAACTATTATTAGATTGATTCTCTAATAACATCCCCTATTTTTAATATTTAATATTAAACTTGATATGAGTTGTGGAGTTTCAAAACCTGCTCTGGATTTTTTTTTAAATCTGGAGATAGTCTCAAACTGGACCTACTTGAATTTAAAAAGAATTAACATTATATGTAAATAATAATACATTATTCTTTTGATATTTAGCCAAAATTATTAATGTTATTTTTACTTTCAATGTATTTCAAACACTTTTCACAAACTGAAAAATTTGTACAGCGAGTTTTGCAACTCTACGACTCATTATGATTAGTAGATGCAAATACTGTAGAAATACTAATACGCGCAGCTCTTGACATTTACCGTACATTGAGAAGGCAACATGTTACACTAGCGCCCTCTAGCGACTTAAGTTGTACGAATTGGGTTTTTCCATACATTTTAATAGATTTTCAGTGAAATATATTCTTAATAAATTATAGAAATCGAAAATAATAATAAAAATAAAATAAATATTAGGTGACCTACATATGTTTTTACTCCCTTTTTGCTCATGCATATATATTTTTTTAAAATAGGCTATTAGGATTGTATTAACATTTAAAGCCTCGGAGATCCCGCACTGTCCTAATTGTTAATAAATAATAATAATAATAAATGTTTATTCCGGTATGTGGGGAGGTTAGTGCAGTCCCACACATTCCATATAAGAAAGAAAATAAAATATTTATTGCAACAGCAACACAGTCCGGAAGCCTATAGCCCAGGCTGCTAGAGGCGGTAGTGTAGCATGCTACCATTATTTTGACATCTATGATATTTGATTACACGGGTAGTAAAAAATTGCCCCAACTGTTTGGAATAATTCGAACAAATAGTTTGTCGTCAAACGCTATGATTGTATGGTTATGTAAAAACATTCGCTCACCTGTTCTATCTTATATCACGAAAAGTGGATGTGAATAAGAAAGAACGGTTGCAGCCGAAAAACGGCATCTTTCACACTAATGTCGTAATAATATGCGTGAGTGAGACGCACCTGTTGTTTTTAGCTTAACGTGAGAAACAGCGAGAAGTCAATACTATTGAAATTAAATGCGGTTTTCCGTTCTGCTTATGACAAACTGTTTATTTTACAAAACAAGTGTCAATCACAAATGAACCAAACGCCCAACAGCTTGTTGTTCAGTATATTAAAATTTGAAACTTCTATTATCCCGAACGACAAATGCCTGTTTCTTTAAGTTACTCGCATCTTTTTTCCATTATTGAATGAAACTGAGCTATACGGCTTATGCGGAGTCGAGTGTGGACATTATTTAGTTTAATTGTGTTTAATTAATGTCGATGAAAGAAAGAAATGTCTGTTATTTTATTAGAATTTTTATTTTTTTATTTGATCTTGCTGTAAGCTTATAGTAATCCCGATAATGAAGTGTCCTAGCTCAGATGAAACGAGCCAGGCAGATTCCTGTTTCGCGACCGGTGCGGTCTCTTTGTCATGAAACAGGAATCAGCTTGCTCAACATACATGGACTACCCGACCTTTACCGAATGCATTCGGCAAACAGCAGTTCGTCGTTCAATCAGAGCACTTATCAGACAAGGAGTTCGAACAGGAATCTGCTTGCTCGACACCCAAACTTTCACGAACGCATTCAGCAAATAGCAGTTCGTCGTCCAATAGAAGCTCTCCGATTCCTGGTTTTACCGGTAGTTTGGGTAAACAGTAGGCGTTTTATAAATAACAGTTCGTTTTGGTTTTTTAAAAAGAGCAAAAATGCTCCTAATTCGAATTTTGAATGATTGCTTAGACGAATATCTAATATTCTAAATTTAAATCTCTTAAGCTACGTTCCCACCTCATCTATTCTATGATTTATTTCACAGAATCTATGAAATAGATTAGTGAGAACAGGTTTATCTATGCAATAGAATGCCTGATAGAATAGACTGTTGAATTGACTCCAAATTTAATTCTTATAGACAATAGAATAGAACTGCGTGAACGGCGTCCTCTGCACTCAGTACAATAATGTCTATGTCCAATAAAAAAACACTTTTTTATTTCGAAGATTTGCTGCATCCGCAAATATTAATTGAAGTAGAGCAAGTGTGAACGCGCTACAATTCCTGTCTATCATAGAAAGGTTCGTTCTATGAGATAGACCATAGAAGAGATAAGGGTGGGAACCCAGAATGTTTACTAAATGTTTTATTATCTATGTAGGTACTGCATGTAGTGGTCCATCGTTTATTGAAGAGATTGTTTTGATATTTTCAGGTATGGGTAAGGGAGTTTCGCTATGTTGGAGCCAGAAGTTGGGCAGTGCGACTCGGTGCTGTTGAGTCCCTTATCAGAAGATGCTTTCATACACAATATTCACATCCGCTTTAAAAGAGATATTATTTATGTAAGTGAACTTAATTAATTCTACTCCTAGATCAGTGATTTAATTTTGAAACAAATTCTGAAAGAACTGTTAACTGTGAACTGAAACTAAAAAAATCGTAATTATTCATTGGTTTCATTAATGTATTCGATGATGTAAAATTTATCTACCGATAGGCTCTTTAATTTTGGCTGCCTGGCAAAAGTCCCAGGCTGCCTGTCTGCAGACCTTTTTTCTACTCTACTAATCGACTCCTATCATAACAAAACATTTCCATTTGTATATCTTATAATGTAATTTTTTCCAAAAAAATGGTTCACTCTTTTCATGACTGTATGGAACCGCCCAAGAGGGGCCCACCGGTAGACCAGGTTTTTTAAGGCTTACTAAATGCCCATTCTCGCTTTAAAGTAGTTTCATCTGTGTATATTGACGTAGGGCTTAATGTCACGGGATCCTAGTCTAATACTGAGTGTTTCTACCAATCTGAAATGAGTGCAAATATACCGAATTTCGGTTTATTTATTTTTTAATATTTACTAGGCAATTATTAAATTTGGGAGGTGGGTATGGGTACCGCTGCCCCGGAAATCATTTATTGGATAACCAACACCTCTGCCATAGGTCTACCTGAGTGGTTTGCTACTTTTTCTGACTTAGCAGGGATGCCCGGGATCATGGGGTGAGGTTTGTCCAGATCTTGGCGGCAGATACACCTGCCCACCAGCTGTGTGGTGGGCTGGATCAGTAGAGGCCGGTTGAGTGAGACCCTTTGACCTTTCCAGCTGGACTCTTTCGACCCATTGCCTTGCATGATAACACATTTTCCTTCCCAGAACTTCTTTTCCTCAAAAATACCCTCCACACAGCATCCGTCAAGATGACATAGGCCCTGAGGAAATTATTTTATTCAGGGCCTCCTGTGTGGGGTTAAAGTAAAAAAAAGGCAATCTGAACAAAAGTCGTTATTATAGGTGATTATCCTAAAACTTCAAGAAACTATATCCAAACGTTAATTAAATATGCTAGTGTTTGAATTTTAGTTGTGAACGCCTTGGTGTGTCCATACTCCTTCGGGGCTTTTGCGTTCGGACGAACCGTTTCGTCCATACTCACGGAGAGGTTAATGTTGGGAGTGCCAGAATTCCACTGACTGGAGAGCTGGCACTCTTGTGCAGTGTCATATAAAAAAGACAGGTTAAATTTTTTAAATTTCTTTTATATGTAATTTTTTTTCCCGTTGTAGGGTCTGTGTTTGTTCCTGCAAATTAATAGCCTTTCTGCCGTCTACATGTTCAGTGTGTAAATAAGCAATTTTGTTTTCTAGACCTACATTGGAAATGTGCTGATATCGGTGAACCCGTATCGGCAGCTGGCCCTTTACTCTGCTGAATTGGTGCGAGCGTACATTGCCCGGGCGCCCTTCCAACTCCCCCCACACGTGTGAGTATTATTTGTTTCTAAACAATACGTGTCTAAAGGTGGCAACTGACTTCAGCATTCGCTCGTTGTGATTATTTACTGAATACTTACACCAATAGACTCTCGCATTATAAAGAGATTCGCTTAAAAACCGACATTCGGTCGGAGCACGCTCGGCACTCACCCGCGAGGGGTTTGGCTCGCTGTATTGACATGGCTAATATTCTTGTCGGAATGTATTCACAATGAGTTCATATTCGATATTCAAACTCAGTTACCATCATTACATATTGTCACTAACCCCTGTGCTCTCGGTGCATTGTTTCGTGTAATAATGTCGTATCAAAAGTCAGAATAATAGACTATAAGAAATTAACCATTAAACCATTTCTCCGCAGAGGCAGGCGAAGGTGATGAAAAGCCATACAATTTGTTTTATCCAAATTAATTTCTTCTGTTATCCTGATTCTTGATTGACCCAACTTAATTATTACCTCGCCTGGTCTTTTTGAAGCGTCGACTTCTTGTTCTTTCCACTTGTATGTTGTATATTAATATTTGTTGTATCAACAGGTATGCTGTTGCTGGTACCGCCTTCCGCTGGCTAAGAGATAGAAATGAAAGCCAGTGCATTGTTGTATCAGGTAAATAAATACATGTCAAAATGAAACAGAATTACTAGTTACATATAACTCTATTAACGACAGAGTAAAATGTTTTCCGCTGATACTTTTTGACGTGGGTGTCAATGCTCGGATCATTCACAGACATGCTGTCAGTTTTTTGTCACATTTACACTTCAGTATACTCAACGTTTGCCTGTTTTATCATTAATTCTTTGCACGCGTTCGTAACGTGCGTGTGATACAGTAAGAAATTACCATTCGTACGCGGCCGTATCACATGTTTGATTCAGCAACTTTGGTTACCGATAGTACAGCGTTCCTCTGAAATATAAAATTTTACCGCACGCCAGAATATTTCTAAAAGTATCACAATGCTGACCTATATCGAAATTTGTTAAAATAAAATCATATTTCATGAGGAATGTGGATAATAAAGGGCATATTAATATCGCATTATTTTGCGGCAATTCAAAATCTACTCGGCAGATGGCGCACTTACGAATCACACAAGCGTGACATAACATTTTGGACTAGCGGCGATATACTGGTTTTGGTATTTGATCGACGCAGTGTCCTGACAGCCGTAACATAATCTAGGTACCGTTTTGTATGGAGTTTTATGTTTTTATAAACATCTCAAGTGGTTTTTTACCCATATTAGATTCCATATTGCACATCATAATCTTTTATTTCTATCCGATATGATAAGTCATGCTCGTTAGATTCCATATTGCACATCATAATCTTTTATTTCTATCCGACATGATAAGTCATGCTCATTGGATTCCATATTGCACATCATAATCTTTTATTTCTGTCTGACATGATAAGTCATGCTCGAGTGTTCTATTTTTATGATAAAGTTTTATTTTTCTTCCAAAAATGTATAATTTATGATAATTATTTTGTGGTGTCATTATTAATAATATTAATAAGAAATACTTTGTGTACACCACTGTTTAATATATAAATACCAACAAGTTTCGGAAGAAAAGCTTCCCTCATCAGGATACACGGTATACTAAAAAATAATGATGAGTAATAATAATAAAATATATATATATATATATATGTATAATTTATATATTAAACAGTGGTGTGCACAAAGTATTTCTTATTAATTTTATTACATAGTTAAACTATGAAAAACTGGAAATAATTAACTCCGTCAAAGGGTTAATTTGCGAGAAAACGAAATTGGGGGACTAAGATGACCAAATTCCAAAATTTTTCATATCCAACCATTGACCTGGAGCTCCAAAATATCGGGAAAAATCCTTGACTCTGCAGAAACGGGCAATCTGTTTGATAGATTCCCCTACCTTAACAAACAGATTGCAATTTTTAGAACACAAGCTTCAGGTGGGAATGCTGTTCTCTTTCTACTGGTATTTCAATGGAAGAAGCTCCGAGGAACTACCATCATTAATCTTTTCGGCACCGGTCCATAGTTAGGAAACATACCAAATACGTGTCACATGAGAACGGATCATTTTTACGACTCGTTCTTGAGTTCATCAGCCCGGATGTGAAACGACTTGCCGACCTTTGTGTAAAAAAATATCTTATTGGTCGGTGAATATAAAGTTAGCTCAATCTCTAACTGAAGCCATTTTCAGCCTGATTTATGATTAAAATTACACATTTCCGGTACATTTCCTACTAATATGGTTTGCATCACATTCCAGGCGAGAGTGGCTCTGGGAAGACGGAGGCGGCTCGCATCTCCCTGCAGTGCGTGGTGCTAGCGGGGGGCGACGGGGGCCCCGGTACGGCCGGTGGGGGCTCCCGGGAGCGCCTGACGCAGGCTGGGACGCTGCTGGAGGCTTTCGGGAATGCCAAGACCCTGAGGAACGATAACGCTAGTAGATTTGTAAGTTGACATTAACAATGTCTCAACCCAATTAAATTGTGTTTTAAATCTCTTCTAAGCATTTTGGAGTACAAGCGATAAGAAACAGATTGACTTTCAGTATTATCCCGGTGAAATAACACAGGTATTTCAGAATTATTTATTCAAACATTGTTTAAAAATGGCCTAGGTTTTGTGATCATATCTGAATCACATTCAAAAGAGGATATTTGCCTCATTTATACACGGTGTCCGTGAACTCATGGTACAATCGGGAAAATAATGAATCTACATCATATAGTAATCCCAAAAAAAAAACAAAACAAAAATCGATTTGAGCATTTAGTTTTTTTTTTCGTCTACATATTTTATTCTAATTTTACCTAAAAAATTCCAACTTTGTACTCGATTTACTCGAAAATGAACGCTAAAATAAAAATAAAAAGTTATACCACAAAATCGACTCCAAATGTGATGTAGATTCACCAGTTTCCCATTTGTACCACTAGTTTTCGGACACCATGTATTTCGGTTTTTATGTTAGGGCTTTGGGCCCATACAAGCATAAAACATTATACAATAAGATGCCGATGCACTTGTTGAATAGAGTAGAATAAATTCACATGTGCGTACAATATAATGCGATAATCAATTGTTGATGTAAATAAACTTTTGATTTGTTTTTCCAGGGAAAATATCTGGACATAGAGTTTGACTATAAGGGGGATCCCATAGGAGGTCACATAACTCATTGTAAGTATTATTTTGATTAAAATAGAATTTTTAGATTTGTTTCCTACTTTGATATAGTAAAATAAGAGGAGGGTTAACCATTGTTTATAATTTTCATGCAACTCAGATCTTCTGGAAAAGGTAAGTTAAAAAATGTAGAATAATATGTTTTCAAATGTTTTCGGTTTTCTTTGATATTGTGTAATATCAAAGGGTAACCGGACAATTCGGCACAGTGATAAATCAGCACACTTTGAAAAGTGATATAAAGTCATGAAAAATTTTGAAAAAAAAAACTTGATTAACTGGGTTAACTAGGTTGGGTTAGATTAGATTAGGTTTTTAGGCTACTTTTTTGTCCAAGACATGGAACTGGCAGAGGAAGGATGAAAGTAAACTGAATGCTGTAGAAATGGGATCTCTGAGGCGAATGTGTGGTAAAACCATGTATGATTGTATGTAAAATGCAAGGCTGATGTAAGCGTAATGATTAAGATTAAGAAAGGGACGCTTTGAAGGTTTAGGCATATAGAGCGAAAGAACGAAGAAAGGAGAATATATGACGCGAATGTGAATGAAAAAAAGAAGCCAGGAACGCCCGAGGAAGACATGGCACGATCAAGTGAATCAAATACTTGTGTCGGGCCATGTCAGAAGTCGGAATAATAGAAGAGAATGTATGAGACGATGTATGAATGTGAATGGAGCCAAAAATGTATGCCAAGATCGAGTTGTTTGGCGGTCCGTCCTCTCTGTGATGAGATCTAAATGGCCTGATGGTTAGTTAGTTAGGTACTTCTTTTTTTTTTTTTCATATTTTTAATGACTACATCAATTTCCAAAAGTGTGCCGATTTATCACTGTACTGAAATGCCAGGAACCTATCAAAGATATGATTTTTCACTACAAAAAGGTTTCTTAGATTATTTATGTGGGTTTATTAGAAACTTTGAGATCTATTGAAAGGTATATCGTATAAAAGTATTAAAGTGTTAAAGTGTTCAATGGAATTGCTCTTTAATTATCCATTAGCAAAATAACCAAGACCTTAAAAAAACTAGGTTTATTAATAATAGCTAAAGTACCCGGCATTGCCTGGGGTCATGCATGGTTTGGATAGAAATTTTGATGGTGTATCAACTCTGCCCCTACCCCTAACCCTACCCAGTAATTTTCCTCTTATTTTAAACCTCAAGTATGCAAAAGTTCATTATGAAATATCAACATTCTGGAATGGGGGTGATTTTCGAAATCTCATGTAGACAGTTACCTTCCTCTTGTTTCAAAGGTCAAGTGTGCAAAATTTCATCAAGTTCGGAATAAAATTGCAGATTTGTATACAAAACAAACACACACCGGCTGCCCGGTAAATTTTTCTTTATATAATAGAAGAAGAAGAAGACAAAGCGCCCGTCGAAACGTTATGATAATTTATGTAAAAAAAGTCACCACACTTTCTCTGACTGGCCGATGTGTTGATCGACTGACCTCCGCCCAGAAGGGTACGTGTAAAGGGATTTCTTAGAGATCGGAGCGAAGTTTGGTGGGATGCATGATACGTCATATGGTTTAAAAGTTTTGCTACTGTTTTCACCATAGATATCATAAGATAAACATTGATATGGACATTTACCAATTTTAAAAGAATTATGGCCATTCTTCCCAACCCTATTGAGTAACTGTTGAACCAAAATTTTACCTCAACACTGTTCAAATTCACAAATACGCTCTTTCCAACGAAATTCTTGATCAAATTTATGATCAATTTAGGATATTGATTTTTGTAAATTAATTTCCCCTCAACAGAATACTAGTTATAAAAAGTTGTTCAACAGGGCGAACAAATGTCAGTGAAATGTCAAACGTCATTATTGGTTTTCGATCTATTTATCGTGATTCTAATAATAATAATAATAATAATTGGATGATGTGTATAGCGCCGTTTTTGTGAAAAATCACCTCAAGGGCGCAACAATTTATTTCCATTTTCGAACAGCAAAACATATTTTTTTTTACAGTAACTCCACACAGGAGACCCTGAGGGAAATAATTTCCCTCAAGGCCTATATCATCTTTGGGGATGCTGTATAGAGGGTCTTTTAGAGGATAGGAAGGAGTGAACTTGGGTCTTGAAGAGGGCCATGTTATAGGATGGAGGAAACACAGAGGCCGGCAGATCATCCTACAGCCGAGCTGTTGAACACAAGAACGAATCGTAGAAGTGACCCGTTCTCATGTGACAAATGTCAACCGTGTGCAAATGTTGGGCGCGTGTAAAAAACATGTTTTTTTTGTATGTTTTAAATAAAACTGACGAAATAAATCTACATTTTGTCTTGTATTACACGAAAGAGAAATGTCAAATGCGTGTGTATGAAAGTGGGCGGGCACTATTTTATTTTCTATGAAAGTGGGTGGGCACTATTTTATAGTCTACGAAAGTGGACGGGCACCTTCATAGACAATTTAAAATAAAAAATGCTTGGAAACATGCAAACAGAGCGAATGCTCAACAAAACGCTTGACTGATCGGTGCAAATTGGGAAGAACGGTCGTTACTCATTAACTACCCAAAAGATTATGAAAATTAAGATAGTTTACTTGCAATGTTTCATTCAAAAGTTGACTAATACTGTTTTTTTTAAATTTATTTTGGTATAATGGATAGGTATAAAATTCTTTTTTAGGTTTTGATTTTCCGTAAACAGTCAGTGAAAAACCTAAAAAAAAACAATACGGCTTATTCAATTCAATTCTTAATTACTTTTTGAAAAATTTTCGTTTTAAGGCATTTTTAAAGACATTATTAAATAAGACAGGATATACAACATCCAAAATAATTACTTCTAAAAAATAATAAAAATTAAAACAAAGAAGGTAGACATACATAATCTCAGTAAATTGGTATACTGGTATTATACAAGTAGCAACAAAGTTTTTTGTTTAAACGCAGCTTTATTGATGCTAAATATATCGATATCCGAAGTGATTCTATTTAACAGCAAGATTGCTCTCCCCACCGGCATGTCCATGGCAAGTTGGTCTTGCAGGCCGGGAGATAAAACAGTCTATGCTGTCGGTGACGGAAATAATCATCGGGAACATAGAAATTAATACTCTCCATGATAGCTGAGTTTTCGAACCATTCGCGAATCAGTCTGAAGAAATGTGTACCAATGTGTACATCCCTTCTGACCTGCAGATGGTTCATTCCGAGCATACCTAAGAGAATGTCGGTAGGATAGAGCCACGGGTGGTAGCCATACTCCCTCAGGACTCGGGAGAAATAGAGAAATCTCAGTTTATGTGTAAAGGCATAGCATGCCAATTGCTGACAAATCCAACTTGTCGGACTGATGAGAATTCTGGGCATTCAGACTGCGCGGTGCTTGCCCTTAAACATACGTTTCGGAGCACGCATTGGAATGAAGTGTGATGTGATCTTCGCTCCGAAGCGTACGTGTAATGTCCGCTAATGTATTTTCAGACTCGAGTGACCAGCTTACAGCAAGGGGACCGAAATTTCCATGTTTTCTACCAGTTGCTAGCGGGGGCTGATGTCCACTTATTAAGTTAGTATAACAATCATATTACATATTAAAATACAATAAAACCATGTTAATTGATACCCCAGTAATTCGAAAGACTATTTAAATCGAAATTACGTATGTCCGTAGAATTGTTATTTTTTTTTTTTTTTCTTAAACTGATCTACGCCGCCGTTGCATATGTGATCCAGCGGAGGCTATCCCGTGCGCGGATATCACACATGTGATCCGTGAAGTTTCACTAAAAAGTATACATTGAGCCGCATGATGAGACAGGTTGCGTTGAAAAAACTGCGAGAGAAAATACCACTGATTTATTTTTCTCATTAGTATTTGTACAAATATGCGATGTCTGTTCCAGAATGCTTGAAGCTCCAGCGTAGTGCAGAGGCGTACCGGATCCTGCAGCGACCCCGTGCCCCCGGAGTCCCCCCGCCCCCACCCCCGGCTGCTCGACACACCACTGACGATAAGCCACATTTTGCATTCACCAAGGTAAAATAACAACTATCGGTTTCAAGACAAAACAGAATAGTTATAAAATAGAACGTTGAAAAAATTGAAGAAAAAATAACAAACAAAACACTTAACCTATTCGTTTATCATGTTCTGTTTTGTCACTGTTCTGTTTATTCCGATTGCCAAATTTATCATCTCGGTAGATAAATTTATTATCATTGTTCCTTAAAGCATTACATAGTAGCAATGGCGGTTTTCTCTAAAGAGCGATTTTGCATTATAATATAAGCACATTATGAAGAGCGTGCCATTAAACAGTTGAAGAGCAATGCGATATTCCCATAGGTGCTGTGCTTAATGGATTCAGCACATATCGCAAGCAAATGCTTCATATATAACAACCAAAACGATACAATCCCCCTGACGGTGAAATTAAATAACCTAGGCTGAACCATGTTGAAGTTTGTGCCCAGCGCTAACGAAGGAATGTTTAAAGACACGTGACCTCGGAAGTTTCACGAGTGTCACCGAAATGATGCCAAGGGCCCCTATTGGTCACTTTGCCGGCTGGCCGAATTTTGCACAATAATGATGGACATTAAATTTTATTATTTTACTTTCTAAAGTTACTAGTAAATATTTGTAAGTTTTTTATTTTCTTGTTCCTGCATTTCTCTAACCGTTAAGCACACACCCTTTGCAATTATAGTACCTCTCCCACCAACTTTATTTAAATTATGTGACTGCCGCTGTATTCGACGATTCGCCGAAAGACAACAGGTATATTATATACCAAATATAATATCTTCTTTTGAATTTCTGATTGAACCCCCAGTTAAAGAGACCACGAACCGCGGTTGCATAATAGGCATTTTTGTAAAGTCCGACGATATATTTTTTTCGTTTGTTTCAGACTGCCTTGGAAACCCTGGGTTTCACCGCTGAAGAGATCACCGATGTGTTCAAGCTGGTGGCCGTCGTCCTGAAGATTGGGAACATTGAGTTTGTACCGGCCACCAACATCGATGGAACGGTGGGCTGTTCTATCAGCCAAGAATATGGTAAGAAATTTACATTTTCCGTCATTCGTCCCACAGATTCGCATTTCTGACCAAGTAACTCGGTGTATTTATTTATGTTGTAAGAAGAAGATAGTCTCATTACTGCCCTAGTGAGAAACCATTATTTGGAAGTAAAAAGTAAGGTATCAGAGTATGCTGTATCAAGTGATTCCCATGCCGTCAACTGACTGAATAACCTCAGCATACGAAGAAGAAGAAAGAAGAATTGAAGTCGTTGGATGTACTTATGCATATTTCATCACCCACAACACAAACAGATGTATCTCATATTTAGCAACTTTCCAGGAGAGTCAAAAAACAGTTTTTTTTTTCCTGATTCTTATGCATTTTATTATATGTTTTGCTAATGGGGTTTTAATTATACTTATGTTTACCCCATTAGCGAAATATAATAGCATAATAAAATGTATCTATAAGAATCCACAAAAAAAAACCTTTTTTTGACTCGCCTGGAAAGCTGCTAAATATGAGATACGCCTGTTTGTGTTATGGGTAACGATTTATTTATAAATGCATTTAATGGCAGTTCACGAGAACCCGTTTTCCTCACTAAGCCGTATACGGTGCAGTCGCTGTGCGTATATGATGCACAAATAGGGCCTAAAGGACTCCGAATTGTGTGATTGTGGACAAATACAAACTACAGAACACATCGTAGAAGTATGTCCCCTCCACCAGTTTCCCGAGGGCACATCTGTGATGAATCATGTGGTTCCCGATGCTGTCAACTGGCTAGATAACCTCAGCATCCCATTTTGATAAGCGCCAACTCTCGTCCACCACATGAAGAAGAAATACATTCCATTAAAGCTAGAGTCTCAATATATTTGTTGTATATTATCTTCGTGATAAATGAAATTCCTTACAACAAAAGACTATCTTGTTTAATAATGAAAATGCTCAGAATATAATATAGGATTGGGGAGCCAGGAAGCTAATATCCTTTCTTACTTAAAGTAGTATTCGTTCTACCTGGTAACCTTGGGAGCTTCTAACAATAAAGCTACCTAACTGCTTTACTGACAGCGGTCTCTACCGGTCACTAATGCTGTCTATGTATTTAGGCTAAAACTAAGATAAAACGATAATATAAAAATGTAATAAAATGGCACAAAAAACTTTCATTACTATGGCAACACAGATTTTACAATAAAAAATTATTTTAGGTCCAAATATGATGTTATGTTTGACTCCTGAATCTGACAGGTTAACTGGATGGAAAAAATTACTTAACTTAATTTTAATTTTTTTTTAAATGCATAAGTGTGCACTTCTTCCACATAGTTTTATTTTGATTTAACATCTAATAAATGGCTTATTTGATACATACATTTCACAAATAACTAATTAACATTTCACTAATTTCTGAACACCGCTTGAAATTGATGCGAAAAATATTCACTTACAAGTTTCAATCATCTTGGTGTCGCCATTTAAAACGATTTAAATGATCGCAGTGTCCCCCATTTTTGTCTGTTTTATTTTAACTACCTGTACGAGTATCTAAGCGTTGCTTTTGATAAATATTTTCTTACATTTTCGCTTTATTTGTTACAAATTTCATATGTCTTAATTCTAAAGTGTCATAGTTCCCTATCAAAACAACAAGTGTATCTCTCTGCTTTCAGAACTAGTGGAGTGTGCCGGTCTCCTGGGCTGCAGCAGCGGCTGCCTGTCGGTGGCCCTGCGAGGGGAGTTTGCCGCAGCGGAGGCCTGCAGCAGAAGGGACCAACTGGCCCGCACCCTCTACTCCCGACTCTTCACTTGGCTGGTCACCAGGGTCAACTCCGCTATTAAAGTATGTATATTTTCATTAATTCAGAAGGTCCGGTTGGGTTATATCCAATATGCTGTATTTAATATGAATTAATCCATCCTTTGATCCCAGGGTAACAAGACAATTCAACACAGTGATAAATTAATGTACTTTTGTCATGAAATATAATGAAAATAAAAAACTTACTTAACCAGGTTAAGTTAGATTAGATTTTTAGGCCGGTTTTTTTTATCATTCTTTTAAACAGCGAAATAAAGTTGGGCCATTTTTCAAATTCAATCTCCAAAAAACCGAAAAAACCAAACTTCTTAAGCATGAAAACTTTTTAAGTGGGAACTTCTTAAGTAAGTTTCACTGTATATCACTTTTCTAAAGTGTGCCGATTTATTGCTTTGCCGATTCGTCATAGAACCAATCCTACATTCTTATATCGATTCTAAGTTGCGGTATATAGCTGCCCCTGGCTGAGGTGGTATATTCGTATTCTATCGCTTTACGCCCTGATACTACTAAACCATGATCTACAAATGGACTGGATTTTGGTTCCATCAACCTTGCAACAGTCGATGGCGTTGCTAATCTGAGAGTTAATTGTTGTGAATAGGTATCTTCAGAATTGTAAAGTTCAATTTTTTTCTTTTTAATTTAGCAAACTGGTGCAGCCTCCAAACTGAAAATTCCTGAAAATCTTCATCCAAAAAATCGAGATTTGAAAAAAAAAATCAATTCCGTTTGTTTCAATATCAGCACTCTAGCACACGAAAAAGACTTGAGACGCCACTGCTAAGAAGATATATTAAAAAAAAATTAAAAGTGTAATTACGATATTATTTTATTATCCTCGTTAATTAACATGATTATTAATTATAGCTAGATAGCAAGCAAAAGAAGGTGTACAAATGCACGTCTCTTGCCATGCGCAGAAAGGGTGTGATTTATAAGTAGTTCGAGGGTGGCTTGCCACCCCGTTCTCGCCTCCCGCACCGTGCTTCATTCCGAAGGTAACCGTATTTATAATCATGCTTCCCATTTGATTCCAGGTGTCATCCTACAGCAAGCGCTCCTCCCTGTCTATCCTGGACATATACGGCTTCGAGTCGCTGGGCAGCAACGGCCTGGAGACGTTGCTCATTAACTACAGCAACGAGGTTCTGCAGCACACAATGCTGGCCACCACACTCGGGGCGGAGCAGGACGAGTACGTCCGCGAGGGTCTAGACTGGCAGCGGATACCCTACTTTGATAACGAGCCCATCTGCTGCCTTATCGACTCGGTAAATATCATTTTAATAGTATGAGAGAAACGACATTAAAGCGAGACAACTGTAGGTACTATGTGTAAAGAATATTTATTTTTTATTTATTAAAATTGTACAAATATTTATAGCATTGCAGATTATTAATCTAATTAATTATAATTTTACTGTTTATGCAGTGTATATGCAATGCCAAAAACCCTGTAAATACGTTATACGACGTAGAAAACAGATTGATTTCCTGATCCACCATATTTAGAAAGCACGTGGCTCTCCCAACAGGTGAGTTGACAAATAAGTTACTACGGCTCGCTCGACTGTATAAGAGGCTGTGACGACGTCCTCGAGAGTGAAATTCTGGTAAAAAAAAATTCATTTGAGCCACAATCTCATTGTTAAATATTTTACCGTTAAGCAAAAGAAAAAAATATTTAAGTAGAGCAATGCTTCTACGTGTCTCTAAGGAGTGGTAATTGGTCATGCCCAAAATATAAATAGATGGGTATAGCCAAGAGTACCGTCCGTAGAGAAACAAAAATAAAAATCTTAAAAATTTCTTGTGCACTCTTTCAATGCGCAAAATGTAAGTTTGTTCGCGTGGGGCCCAAACGATCGATTGAATATGCATGGTTGTCCGGTATCTCTTCATTATGACCTGTCATGTGTGATAATACATATTGTTAATTACAGTCCGAGGGACGCTTAGATGGTTTGGGCATGTGGAGCGAATGAACGAAGAAAGGAGTGTAAGAAGATTGTATGACGCGAATGTGAATGGAAGAAGCCGGGGACGCCCGAGGAAGACATGGCACGATCAAGTGAATCAAATACTTGAGTCGGGCCATATCAGAAGTCGGAATAATAGAAGAGAATGTATGAGACGATGTATGAATGTGAGTGAAGTAAGAGGTGTATGCCAAGATCGAGTTGTTTGGCAGTCCGTCCTCTCTGCCTACCCCTGCGGAGAAACGGCGTGATGGTTAGTTATTTAGTTAGTTAGTTAATTACAGTCTACTAACTATTATTCCATCCCAATATCACATTAAAACCTTAATGTATAGGGACACTATTTAATAGGCAAAGACATAGAAATTATACGGTATTATATATAGTTTGTAGTTCAATGATTGAATACTCTCTGTCTGCTTCTGAGGCCTCGATTTTGCACAGGATTGTAAATCCTGAACATCTGTAGATGATTTGCATAGATTGAGAATGATTAGTGTGGTTGGGTTGCAAACTCGTTGATAAAAACACTGAATTGTTTACACTTAGTATATTTCTGATTAATGTTTTAGCGAGGCCTCATTCTTTTCACAGTAAGGTAGTGAAGGCTTGTTATTACTGAGAATTTCGTGAGAAAAGAAGGCAGAATAATGGTGTTGCGGTCATTTATAAGTTCGACTTTTGAAAGCATATAAAAAGTACACAACATGACATGCATTCTTCAAGATAAGCTGTCTATTTTTGGTTGCGTTCTCACTGAGTTAATTATAATGTAAGGGTGCAATCACATGTTAAATTAAACTAAAAAGGTTAAATAAAGAATAATATTAAAATTAAAAATACTGATAATAAAAATTAAGTGTACTTGCTATGACATTGAACACCTCCGTTGGACTTATCGGCGTGCTTAATTCTTTTTACCATATTTTTAATAAAAAAAATTTTTTATAAAGAAAGACAAATATTCCCTGGTTACGAATAACCTGACAATATTTGAAAATCTCCTACAACCATCACAGTAAGCGGAAGATGTTTCTTGTGTCGTAATGGAGGACTTAGCCAGCCGAGGAATTGAACTCACGACGCCTGGGTGAGACCCAAATGCGATGCCAACTCAGCCACTGACCGGTATTCTGTTTATTACTTGCAATGTCCTTCATTAGGGCAGATGCGCAGAGTCTAGAAAAAACGTGTTTATTCGTTGACCCCTTGGAATAACAAGATTCCATCTGACACGGAAATTTAATGCGATAATGAGCCGTAAATTTGTTATAGTAGAGTACATTATTGCATGACATTGATCAGATGGAACCTTGTTATTCCAAGGGGTCGATGTGCAGAAGTGATATTACGTTGCCGTTGTACATGGTTTTCTGCAGTCAGTTTTGGAATAACCATTCAACGCCAAATACCATGAAGTCTCGAATGCAACCCCGTTATCCCATTTATTCTGTTTTTCAGGATTAGTCTAGCAGTTATATATCCCAGCCACCTTTATACCAAGTGAATGCTATATAATCTCTCTATATAAATATTATGCTCATGTGTATATGTTGATCAGAGCACCCACGGCCTGCTGTCTCTGCTGGAGGAGCCCCACGTGTCGGAGGGGGGGGCCTCCGAGCTGATCAACCGCCTGCAGCAGTGCTGGGCGGGGCACTCGCATCTGCTGCTGCAGCCCCCGTCACAATTCCAGTAAGTACTCCCAACTTAATACAGTGTAAATCTCTTACAGTAGAACCCTGTTAATTCGAAATCCATTAACCTCTAGAACTAAATTTCCAATTAACGAATACCCACGTAATTAGAAATTTTAAGAAAAAATGTTTTCGCCGAAAATTCGAGTTAGAGAAAAGTAAATTTGTAATAATACGACTTATTCCTGTGTAAATTGAAATTTTGCGGCAGACTACCCTATCAGTAGGGCCTTCAAATTCTAATATTATAGGTAGGTATTCAAAGTAAATTTTAAAAAATAGTCATTTTTTTGTGTAAATCGAAATTTCGTGGCCAATTACTGGTGCGGCTTCCATGTCAGATTCATGATTATGAAATAAGACGAATTAGGACGATGTATAACCACATAAATTGAAATTTTACGGCATTTTATCACCACGTCCAGTATGCCAGATTCAGCTTAATAAAATTATATGATTATATTTTCGCATAAATCAAATTTTCTCAAATTACGTAGTCAAAAATGTACAGATCAAAATAAATTTCGAATTGTTGGTTTTTTCAAATTATCGGGGTTCGAATTAACAGGGTTCTACTGTGTAAGGTTTTTCAAGGGACTGAAAAAAGCTTATGTGTTTGTTGTACATACAGTGAAACCCGTATTTTACGTCCCAGGATTTAACGTTTTCCCGCCAATTACGTGTTATTATTTCAGTCCCGATGTATTTTAGTACATTTATTACCCGATTTTTACGTTTTTTTCCCGCAATTTACGTCGAAAATATTTATTTATATACTTAATTATATACTTAATTGTAACGATTGCCCGGCAATTTATATAGGTAAAACCGCAGAAACGTAAACATTAGAGTCAATGAACATATTAGATGCTTAACAAGTATAGGTTTTTCAGAATTCGCCGAACATTTAATTAATACTAACCATAAGTTTGATAAAAGTACAGGAGTACAATCAATACATAAAAATACTATAGGTTTGCGCCTTAATAACTTAGAAGCATTAGAAATATCAAAATCAAATAAAAATAATATATGCAAAATTTTTAATAAACAATTAGATTTAACCCAAAGTCCGATTTTAAGGATGTTCCCTTTCTTCCCCTCCCCACCCCCTACCTCTCCATCTACCGCACTACCCTCCTCTCTGTGATGCTCTGTCCTGTTCTACCCTATCGTGCTGTCTCTTTTCCTCACTTTCTCTGTCTCCATTATGATATCTCTGTATTTTAATTTTAGTTTATATGTGTACATTCCTGAAGAAGGTTGAGTCCAACCGAAACCGGTCGAATGCATAAATATGTATAAAAATAAAGTGGCTTAAAACAAAAACATTTTTTATTTAAAATAAATATGTGATTTCAATTAGTTATTTTTTAAATTTCTGTTTCAAGGGATCATAAAATCAGAACTTGTGTACGGACCTTTTAAAAGGGGTATCATAATGCAGGTTTGTATGAAGTTCTTTATTCAATCGGTACTGTCTTATCATTAGTATAGGTCAGAATATTTTACTTGTCTTATATTTATCCACAGTGAAACTTACTTAAGAAGTTTCCACTTGAGAAGTTTTCATGGTTAAGAAGTATGGTTTTTCGGTCACTTGAAGACTCAATTTGAAAAATGGCTCAATTTATTCCGCATATAAGGTTTTCCCATGTAAGAAGTTTTTTTTTCTGATCCCTTGGAAAATTTGCTATCCGACTTTGCCTGTAATTTATATTTTTATATATAAATTTTATATTGGATCTTTCCTTCTCTTCCAGACTGCGGCATTACGCCGGGACTGTGACGTACGACGCAACAGATTTCGTGGAGAAGAATAGCGACCTACTACCAAGAGGCCTAACTACGATAATGTTTCAGTGTCGCCATCCTCTCTGCAAAGATTTATTTCCTGAAGGTACCTATTATTTACTTCATATTCTTCTTATTCGGATTCCCTCTCCTATCAGAGGTTGGCTATCATCACATCTAAAGACCGATTGACGTAAGAAGATCGAGGAGCGCTGTCTTGTGGGAGATGCTAATGTATAAATCGGTCTTTAGATACAAAAATATAGATCACGATTCTAATCACTCGCATTTCTTACTAAATGCCAACTTGACACAACCGTTTTGTGCATTAATCACTTGCACTACGCACTTAATCAGTATAAATTGGTCTATAGATACAAAAATATAGATCACGATTCTAATCACTCGCATTTCTTACTAAATGCCAACTTGACACAACCGTTTTGTGCATTAATCACTTGCACTACGCACTTAATCAGTATAAATTGGTCTATAGATACACAAATATAGATCACGATTCTAATCACTCGCATTTCTTACTAAATGCCAACTTGACACAACCGTTTTGTGCATTAATCACTTGCACTACGCACTTAATCAGTATAAATTGGTCTATAGATACAAAAATATAGATCACGATTCTAATCACTCGCATTTCTTACTAAATGCCAACTTGACACAACCGTTTTGTGCATTAATCACTTGCACTACGCACTTAATCAGTATAAATTGGTCTATAGATACAAAAATATAGATCACGATTCTAATCACTCGCATTTCTTACTAAATGCCAACTTGACACAACCGTTTTGTGCATTAATCACTTGCACTACGCACTTAATCAGTATAAATTGGTCTATAGATACAAAAATATAGATCACGATTCTAATCACTCGCATTTCTTACTAAATGCCAACTTGACACAACCGTTTTGTGCATTAATCACTTGCACTACGCACTTAATCAGTATAAATTGGTCTATAGATACAAAAATATAGATCACGATTCTAATCACTCGCATTTCTTACTAAATGCCAACTTGACACAACCGTTTTGTGCATTAATCACTTGCACTACGCACTTAATCAGTATAAATTGGTCTATAGATACACAAAAAATAGACCATGGTTCTAATCACTCACACTTGTCACTACACACTAACTTGACACTAATCACTTGATTTGACCATTTACAAATTGTGCACTAAGCACTTGCTACTAATCAAAGTGTTAATTGGCCTTTTAAGTGTGATCTAAAAATCTGAAATCATTACATGAAAAATTAAGCATTTCAAAACAAACCAATAAAAAAAATCATGTCTATCAATATCTATGTACTTGTATTTGTCTCAGGCAACCCATCCCGCGGCATGTCCCGGCGCCCTAGCCCGCTGGGGTCCCAGCAGCGCGTGTCCCTGGGGGCCCTGACCAGGACCCTGCGCTCGCGCCGCCTGCACCACGTGCGCTGCATTCGCCCCAATGACCTCATGCGGCCCAGGGTCTTCGAGACCGCACTGGTACAGCACCAAGTCAGATATAACGGGTACGCTCTTTAATATAATATGATTCGGTCAGCGCAGAAGTGACGTTAGCTCAAAAATGAACCAAGATGCATTTAAAGTTTATATGTCAAGTTGAAATGAACTCGCCGAAATCCAAGTGGAATATTTTTTATTTGTTGATCTAGCAACTAGCCACTTTGGTTGGTGGTAGTCACTACAGGTTTGTTGGTATATAACATTTTAAACCTCCTGTTACAATCGAAACTACCCAGATGAAAATTGAGTGGCTCCAAAATATACAATATATTAAATGGACTGTAAACAACTATGAAATATTATTGATGGTTTTGATCGATTGTAATATAGGTTAGATTAAGATTTAAAGGGAACTAACCTGTTCTCAAGAAAGTAGTTTAGTCTCTGGCGAATGAGAGCACTCGAAAATAACTAACTGTCACATTAAAGTATTGCCATTCATAGTGTTTGTTAGGGAATGTAGGGACTGGATAAATAGCAATTCGGGTACGAACCAACCACATTATCATTTCAGAACCTAACACCTCCTATTAGGTGTTCTTCCGATTCCACGTCTCAAACTCTGTAAAAACCTTATATTGCAAAAATGATTAATACATTTTGTTTTATTCCCCGTATTTAGTTTTCCTGTTTTGATGTATTACCAGTATTTCAATGGAAGGGGCTCCAAGAACTAACATCATCGATCCCTTGAGTTGACATTCCTGTATGAAAAGAGGTGGTTTTTACAACTCTTTTGCTTATTATATCCTCATTCGGATTCTAAGGAGTCTTTTACATAGTTTGATGCAATTATTGCCATCCTGATACCACACTCTTAGGCGGAAGTTAACAGACTTCACAACTATCTATTCATCTTTAAAAATCCAAAGACAGTCGTTATTACTTTGCCTATAATACTATAATAACATCACCAAATATCCTAATAATTTATTAATATCTCGATTACTCCTATGATGAAATTGGACAAACCATAACCATCTCATTTGCATTATCAAAATAATTAATTGTATTATTGACTCACCTCCTTCGTTGCAACTCATCCAGTTCAACATTACCTGCCGTAGACTCAGAAGCAATTAATTGATTTTCCTTAATCAACACTACCAATTTTTATGGGTTCCATTCTCCGCTGTCCAAATTGTCGAGACTTATTAACTCAAGCCAGGCCTTTAAATTTTTGGTACCAGTCTAAATGATTTTTTTCAGGCTTTACGAAAATAATCTTCGAAGATTTTCATTTAGTATGTCTAAAATTGTGGACTTACCAAAACCTCGTTCAAGCTTTGACTTGAATGTCCTCTCAAATTTATATTTTTGTCAATGCTTCATTTATATACTGTCCTTTCTCTGTAGCTCTTTTTTATCTGATTTTGCGTAATTGGACAATGGTCTGTCAATAAAAAAAATCTCTTCTTTTAGATTAATGGACTCCGTGCTGCTATGGCGCTCTGGCCACTGCGCCTCGTTGCCTTTCCTGACCCTGGGCTGCCGCTTCGCCCCCCTCCTGCCCCCGCATTTGCGGCCCGGGGCAGCCGGGGGCGCTGCGGGGGCCCTTGCCGCCTGCAGGGCACTCGTCAGGGCTCTGCCCATCCCGCCGGCAGAGTTTGCGTTCGGCCGGACTCGGGTGTTCATCAGGAGTCCTAGAACGGTGAATATGATTTGCTAAAATATTATCTGTATTTTCACTGTTTTTTATAACTAGCGGTTAAACTGTTCCAAGATTATGTCGTAACCAAAAGATTCTTGTGTTTTCTCTATTTTTCTGTACAGCATGGAAACCTGGACACTAAACTAATAATGCCTATAGATGACCATTTTCATTCGTACTAACTCAAGCCAGTGCGCTGACCGGCTCGGCCGTCCGACTGTCCTTTCTTTCGGTCAAGTCCATTGTTCGATTCTTTCCCCACATATCGGCTATGTGTGGAGATGCCTTAAAAATTATCACCGAAGATAGAAAAACATTTGAATCGTGTATTTACACCGTGTCCTGGAACTAGTGGTACAAGCAGGAAGCTGAGAAAACCTAACTTTTTTGCTTTTTTCCATTTTTTTCATGTTATAGGGTTGAGAAACTATAGGGTTGGGAACAATTGGAGTGTTCAGAAATTAGTGGTACTTTCCAAAAGGAGATGATTCTACATCATATTCTAAGACAATTTAATGTTAAAATTTTTTTATTATTATTTAACGGTACGGAAGATAATTACATGACAGAGCCAATTTTTTTTATATTTCTGGAATTTTATGTATCAAAATAACTATTCAGGACGGGTCGTGTGAAGGTTCCCGCGCTCCTTTCACCACGAGCTCCCAAATGTTGTGACTAAACCGGAGCGCTAATGTGAAATGGTAAACAGATACCCCTCCGCTCAGTATTTACGAAGCCCTACCAGACGTTAACCCCGGTCCTCATTTCCCCTCGCCTGGTAAGGCCCTGGGTGTCTTCGATTGGTCGGCGCTCGGGCCACTCCGAGCTCTTCGGGTTTTTAATCAACGCTGATACCTCAGGATAACTGTTTTATACAATATTTAAGTTAAGTTTAACGGAATTCGGTCGATAAAATAAAATAATAAATATCATAGGAAGGCTCCGGACTCCTCTTAGTATTAAAAGGTAATAAAATAAAAGATATGTTTAGATATAAGAATTATATGTAAGAATTGCCTGATTGTAACTGGGCCTGGGACCCGATATTTTTTCTTGTGTTCACAATAACAAAATAAATAAAGATGATAGAGAGAGGCAGTTTGGGTTGAGAGGAAGAACATAAGATGGCCAATATCATGTAAAATATAATGATTTGCTGATCATTACACAACGCAAGCCACAAGCTCAGATAACCCTCGCCTTGGGCGAGATAGGGACGCACTGCAACATCTCACCCGGCGTAATGCCCGAGAGTATAAATACGAGTGCACCGTCCGTACCAAGGCACTCTCGCTTCTTCACTCAACCCAATGCTACCTCTTCTACTTGGACAACAACCTACAACTGCCTTTGACTTTGCTTCCCCTGAGACCTTTGCCCCTTTTCATCCCCGACCACAGCAGTTCGCAAAATCAGCAAAAGTCGAGATTGTTTCCCCTTGCAAAGGAACAATATTTTTGTAGATCCGTAGCGAGCCCGACGCCCTGGACATTACGGCTACTGCAACAACTTGACCAGCACCCTATTCTACAGTCTATGTACCGGACCCCGAAGTGTCTGGAACAATAACCATGTACTAGATGTTATTTGAATAAAAACAAACTTAAATACACGGATCAAAATTATATACCTAAAAAAAATTATAATGATGTTTTGCTTTTTTTTTGCTGTTTTGCTGTTTTGCTTTTTTTTTGCTGTTTTTCTTTAAAACTAATTATCAAACGCGAATATGTGAATGTGAAGAACACATTTCAAAGACAAAGTGATTAGCTCGGTGTTGTCATAGTAATTGCATATTGTATTTCCAAAATTATATGTATCTATAGGTAATTAAATGCAAAGCTATAGTGTCTTAAAAAAATATCTTTATATTCCAGGTATTTGAGCTAGAGGAGATGCGGAACATCAGACTCGAGGGTCTGGCCGCCCTCATCCAGCGGGTGTGGAGGGGCTACCGCGTCCGGAAAAACCTAACGCGGAGACACGGGGCCCAGAGGGTCATCGCCAGAGCCTGGAGGAGATGGAAGGTATAATTGCCACCAATCTTACCATCAGCTCATTTTTGACTCTCCTTAATTTTTCATCAATTTTACTAAACTGTCAGAACTTATAAGTTGGTTGGTTTTTTGGGTTGCATGTGGTAAATGAAAAGTAATTGCTAGAATAAATAGTTAACAGCTTTTAATACAGAATTTCGAGAATTGTGAATTTTTGCCATCTACATTATTTGAATGTCTGATAGTTTAAAATCTTAAGCTATATTTATTAATCAAATGCTTCCCAACCCTCCTCTTCAGCTTCCCTTCTTCATCCATTAAAAATTCATTTGTCCTATCATCATCGTCACAGCAATACATTCCGATGTTGAATTTGGTATACTCCACAAAATGTTTTCCATCTGCTCTGGTCTCTAGACATCATTTTCCAGTCCTTCGGCTATCCCACCCTGCACCAATCTTCTGCCGCACAGTCAGCCCACCTCTTCCTCAATCTGTCACTGTCACTTCCACTGGGGCACTTCACTTGGTCGTGATTTTTGGTGTTCTGTCATCTGGCATTCATTCCACGTAAAAATCCACAAATCGTCGCCAACGGGAAAATACCTTGCATGAAATAAATATTTGTAAAATCACAAAATATGTTATTTGTACTTCATGTTTTAAGATTGTACTTGGTGTTAATAGTGTAAAGCAAAGCTGCGTATTGTCACCGTGGTTATTCAATCTATACATGGATAATTGTATGCAAGAATTGAAAGAGGAGGGCTTGGGCGCTAAAATGAGTAATCTGAAAGTATGTTGCTTGTTGTACACTGATGATGCTGTGCTGATTGCTAACAGTTTGGAAGATCTACAGTCCCTCGTATCTAGGATGTAAGAAATATATATGAAGAATGTAAGTAAGTCTAAAGTCATGGGTGTTTGAAAGAGAGTATGAAAACAGTCTGCAATATAATTATGAATGATGAATACTAAGAGTAGGTGGATAAGTTTGTATATTTGGGAAGTATGTTTATGAGAGATGGAAAGACTGATAGGGATATTGAATGAAGGGTGAATGCAGGAAACAGAAAATGAGAATGAAGCAAGAAGTGTATGCCAAGATCGAGTTATTTGGTGGTCCGTCCTCTCTGCCTATCCTTGCGGTAAAAAAAGGCATGATAGTTAGTACCAAGGCATAACGGTATCAAAGGCAACGAGCGGGCTGACGGACTAGCAAGAAAAGGAATGGAAGCACCGCTTGAGGGATCCGAGCCCGCTGCAGGAGTGGCAGCTTGCCACACCAAACTACATATTGAAATATGCGTTAAGTCCCAGCACTGGAAGGAATGGGAGAGGGCACCCGGAATGAGACAATCCAAAGTATTCAAAAACGGACCTAAACCCAGACGAACTAGGCTCAATATGGACAGAAACTCACTGAGGGAACTGGTGGGACTACTAACGGAACACTACCACCTCAGGAGATACATGCAGCTGTTGGAAGTGGAAAACATCAATAGATGCAGGAAATGTGAAGAGAATGAGGAGACTCCAATTCACCTATGGTGCCAATGTCCCGCCTTGATGGGAAGAAAGCTCAGCTACCTGGGAAGAGATATTGTGGAACCAAGAGACACAGCTGAATATCCTATGACAACCCTGGTGAACTTTATCAAAGGGACCGGGTTACTGTCAAAGGAATAAGGTAACATGGGAGAGAGCACAGTGAGTACTCACGGGAGCTATGCAAACCGTCTCTGTTTCGATAAATAAAATAATAGTTAATTAAACACATTGAGTATTTTCCCATTGACGACGAAATGTTTCTAACATGAACCTAAATAATGAGGTAATTATTTCATATAATCCAAAAACCAACCACACTAAACAGTGCCACAACTTTTTCTATAAATATTTTGAATCCTCAATGCTTTCTATAATGTTTTAAATTATTTGTCTTTTTTATATTTTTTCTAATTTGCATCTTTTCTTTGTAATTTTATTTGATAATAATATTTGTAATCTGAATTTTTATAATTATTTTATTTCATAATTATTAGGCCACTCATGACACGGAGGAAAGACAAATATTATTAAGGAGGAGATCGGTGCGTTTCTCTTACTTTCATTTTTCTATTTTTTTCTCTACCATCACATTGATCTTTTTCATTCTGTCAAACTAGCTACATCTCATTAAACCAAACCTCCTGAAGACTATAGCCTTCGGAACCAACTGATTATTAGAGATCTGATGTTTTCATGCATTGTTTCTGAAATTTATTAAAAATGATTTCTTCAATTTCGTATATTTTCGTGATATTTATTTATTAAAGTTCTTTACGACAGTTGTAAAGTCATTTTTGTATGGTTTATCGAACGTAACAATAAACATCTCAACACTTTGTTAATATATTTTTGTTAGGTTTATCAAACTTAACAATAAACATCTCAACACTCTTAACACTATGTTAATATATTTTTGTAAGGTTAACGAACGTAACAATAAACATCTGAAAACTCTCAACAATATGTTAATATATTTTTGTAAGGTTTATCAAACTTAACAATAAACATCTCAACACTCTTAACACTATGTTAATATATTTTTGTGAGGTTTATCGAACAACAATAAACATCTCAACATTCTTAACCCTATATTAATATATTTTTGTAAGGTTTATCGAACTTAACAATAAACATCTCAACACTCTTAAAACTATGTTAATATATTTTTGTGCTACTCCGTAATCAAACTTGCAATTTCCTAACTCAATATCTAAAGCGTAACTATGCTATGGAAGCTGTCAATTATTCAACCTGATTTCATTTTACGTGGGAATATTTCTTTTTTTAAATGGTTTTAGTGCTGAGTGTGTTGTGCAAATAATCATACATTTATGCATCCATTTTCATAGAAATTGACTGTCAAACAGGGTGCCATACACGCCATTTTAAGCTTGTCTGACATTCATTAACTTGTGCAACGCCAACGCACCATATCCGCATTATTCCGTTGAACGCCAATGCGCTCTATGCCGTTAATTCGGAATGGTGACGTTCTCAAGGGGTTGTGACCCTCAAATATGTTTGTCCAATACTCAAATAAATATTATTCAATTGGCAAATGACTAATACTTCGTTTAAAATATTTTCACTTCTCATTTGTCACACGCGTATAATATTCTGTCATCAATATCAGAGTTCACCGCCATTGCCCATATTCGAGATTTGTGTTTTGTATAAAATTTTTATATAGATGTTTTTCTAATAAATACTTGAATTTTACCTGATAAAAGCCAAGTATTTATTTATTTATAAAATGAATAATAAATGTTTTGTATAAACCACTATTTAATATATAAATACCAGCATGTTTCGGAAGCGAAGCTCCCTCATCAGGACACACTGTATACTGAGAAATAATAACAAGAATAGACAAATAATAAACAGAAAAATAATAACATAAGAATAGACAATAATTAAGAATAAGTTATGAGAGTAGGTAAGTAATTAATTAAGAATGTAAAATTTATTTATTTAATCATTGGAGAAGATAATATGGGAATTAATTGAGGATAGTATTAGTATGTAATTCAAATTGGGAAATGAGATCGATGAAAATGACAGAATGTAAATAGGTCCCAATAGCTCAATTGGTAGAGACGTTGGTCCCGACAAGACTAGAGTATCTAGGTTCAAGTCTATCTGTTTCATATTTTCTTTAAGACTTGTTGATATTATCTTATTTAAAGATTAATAACCAATTCATAATTACAAAACAGCGTAAGGTTAGCAGCAATTTTCAGTGAAATGTTCCAAATTTTGCGCATTTAACAACAACAACAACAACAACGAAAACAGAAACACTCTGCTTCATTAAACTATCCATAATTTCACAAAAACCTTCTATCCATAAAATAATAACAACAACAAAAACAGAAACACTCTACAACATTAAACTATCCATAATTTCACAAAAACCTTCTATCCATAAAATAATAACAACAACAAAAACAGAAACACTCTACAACATTAAACTATCCATAATTTCACAAAAACCTTCTATCCATAAAATAATAACAACAACAAAAACAGAAACACTCTACAACATTAAACTATCCATAATTTCACAAAAACCTTCTATCCATAAAATAATAACAACAACAAAAAGAAACACTCTACAACATTAAACTATCCATAATTTCACAAAAACAGCTATCAAAATAATAACAACAACAAAAACAGAAGCTTACTCTACAACATTAAACTATCATAATTTCACAAAACCTTCTATCCACTTAAAATAATACCAACAACAAAATAGAAACACTCTACAACATTAAACTATCCATAATTTCACAAAAACCTTCTATCCATAAAATAATAACAACAACAAAAACAGAAGCACTCTGCAACATTAAACTTCATCCATAATTTCACCATAGCTATCCATAAAAATAACAACAAAAACAGAAACACTCTACAACATTAAACTATCCATAATTTCACAAAAACCTTCTATCCATAAAATAATAACAACAACAAAAACAGAAACACTCTACAACATTAAACTATCCATAATTTCACAAAAACCTTCTATCCATAAAATAATAACAACAACAAAAACAGAAACACTCTACAACATTAAACTGTCCATAATTTCACAAAAATCTTCTATCCATAAAATAATAACAACAACAAAAACAGAAACACTCTACATCATTAAACTATCCATAATTTCACAAAAACCTTCTATCCATAAAATAATTTCTGGCAAACATGAAAAATTCAGATCTCTACTAATTACTAAATTAATATGGAGTATCCTCCGAGACTTAAATAACATTAAGTGCTTCATGTAGGTACTTACCGGGCGGTTTTCTGACAAGTTTGTATTTTATATTTGACAGACGAGAAAGCGTGTGTTATCTATGAAGCATGAGAAACGAGTTCTTTGGGCGGTAGAGACCATTCAGAAGCATTACGTCCAGTGGAAGGTATTATTGCATTTGTATTTATACTTCCTCAATTCAAAAGTCATGATGTTGTTATTTAACTTTTTTTCTATTTTTTGCAATTTTTTTTATTTATTTTATTATGTAAATATACATTTTGCATCCATACTGTTTTATGCATTCTTAAACCATTTGCATATTTGTCACCGCGTAAAGGTGGTGACTGACTTGAACATTCGCCCATTGTGAATATTTGCCTGAATATTCGGCTTAGCCGTGCTCCACACTCAGTCGAAATGGCGAGCGTAGAGGTTGTGCGTCCTGCGTTCCTTCTAATCTGATACTGCTATTTCAAGAAAAAAAGAAAACGTATTTGGATGACAAATGAAGAACTGGAAAATGAAAAAATACGAAAAAATATATATTTACTTACATCAATAAATTGACTCCCGCTTAAGGTGCGCTCGCTGGGATGTTCGCCTAGCAATGACTGACATGTTGTGCTGAATGGCGAATATTATAAAGGGATTTGGCAAAAAACCGATATCCGATCGTAGCACGCTCGGCGCTCGCCCGCGAGCGGCTCGGCTCTCTATATTGTTCTTATTGGAACTTGTTCACATCGAGCGAATTCTTAAGTCAGTCGCCACCTTTAGAGTGGTTGTTAATATTTATGCACGCTGCATGTCAAGCCCCGATTTTTATAGGTCAACTTGCAGGAGAATGTTAAAGAAGAAATTCTCTGATAAGACAGAAGAAGTCGGGTGTTGGACACTCGTTTTCCCCAGCAAATGTCTTAGAATTAGCAGCAGACTATGTCAAAAATGATTCATGAACATATCCAACAAGTTTAAATTGCGCATTGGCTTAGCTTAATTTTAATCATAATTCATTTTGGTTGACCCACATTTTATATAATATTTCTTGGCTAACTTATGTCACCATTTTTGTAAAATGTCACCTCTCTTTACAAAACTAGAAAATAACTTGGATCTTTTGTTGGTTTACTGTGAAACCATACCTCTGTGGTACTGGCAATTAAAGATGCATTTTTGAATTCCAACAGTCAAGTACATAATTATTGCCTTAAACTAAGAGGAAAAAGTTGAATTTTTTCACAGCAAGCATTACATAAAAAAATCATTCTTTAAGTTTCATGAATCATTGAGTCATACTATCCATATACCTGGATGCTTAATGTACATAATATAGTTCAGTAACTTCCATAAATTGATTACCGTAATCCGTTGAACTTGTTATCCGCTTTAGTCATTTACTAGTTGTTGTCATTTTCCACCATCCTGCTGTGTAAACTAACCCGTTTGTACTGTCTGCAGCGGCGGAGATACCTGCAGGGCCTGCTGGCCAGCCTGCCCTCGGCGCACCTGTCCCCCCTATGTGGAGGCTGGCCCAAAGTTCCGCAGCACCTGGTGCTCACACACTCACTACTGAATCAGATCCACCACCGCTGGAGGGTAAACTAACTATTTATCTTTATTATCTTATGTTACCCCGGGAATGCTACGGGATTTTACAATAATTTAAAAGTAAAACTATCACTTTATATGAACAACAGATTTATTGAATTACTGGTTGCTTACCAGTTTTGTTAATACCCAAGTTTCATGAGGGAAGTAATTTTTTTTTTTTTACTGACAGACCATTGTGCATTTACCCAAAATGCATTACACGAAATATGAAATAAACAAGAACAACAGAAAAAAAACAGCTCATACATAATACATGAATGAAGCAATGACAAATATCAGACAAAAATATACATTTGGGAGAACATTCAAGTCAAGGCCTGAACAAGGTTTTGGTAGAGTCCATGATTTTAGATATTCTAAATAAAAATAGGTTTAATTTCGTAAAGTCTGACAAATATCATTTAGACTGGTACCAAAAATTTCAAGGCCTGGCTTGAGTTAACAAGTCTTGACCTTCTGGACAGTAGAGAATGATACCCATAATTAGCAGTGTTGATTGAGGAAAACCAATTTGTTGAAGTTATATCTATATATAAGACTAACTTGCATTATTCTATAAGCGCATTATAAACAGCGCGCCGTTGAAATTCTGCCTTTAAAATCCACGTGGCATTGCAAGAGCAACGTGATATTTCCATAGGTGCTGCGCTAAATGGATTCAACACATATGGGCCCACGATCCCAAGCAAATATTTTATGCAAAAAAACCAAAATGACACAATCCCTCTGATGGTGAATTTAAATAATCCAGGCTGAACTATGTTGAAGATTGTGTCCAGCGCTAACAAAGGAATGTTTAAAGACACTTGACCTTGGAAGTTTGAAGAGTGTCACCGAGATGGCCCCCTATCGGTCACTTTGCCGGCCAGCCGCACTTTGCACAATGAGGATGCATATTAAATGTTATTATTTTATTTTCTATAGTTAGTAGTAAAAATATTTAAGTTTTTATTTTCTTGTTCCTGTATTTCTCTAACGGTTTGATTTTAATTGCATTTTGTAAATCTACTAGTAAAACAAACAAATTATAATGCATGCTTTTGTTTTCGTTTTCAAAATACAATCCTTTTTTAGATAAGACGTTATATTCCTAAATTAAAAAAGTTCGACAAACACCGTTTTGTCTTAAGTTACTAGTTATTATAGTAGCTCTCCCACCAACTTTATTTAACCCTTTAGATGCTACATGTATTTTTTAAAAATGCTGGATAAGTGTCGATAATCCATGAATATATATTTTTTTTATTTTGATTACTTTTATTTTTAGACACATGTTTTCAATAATGTGACATAATTTTAGAACCGTGGGTAACGCGTGACGAATTTTATGGCTCGAGCTATATATCGTTCGGTGGCACCTAAAGGGTTAAATGATGTGACTGCCGTTGTATTCGACGATTCGCTGACGGACAACAAGTACATTTTGATGAAATATAAAATCTTCTCGTGAATTTCTGATTGAACCCGCAGTTAAAAAGACCACGAACCGCCACTGCCTATTGTTATAAGACTTTCCAACTTTAAGCAGTAATCTGAAAATTTATTTCTATTTCAAAGGGATAGATTGCTTAGGCCCGTTTCAATATATTTTTTTTTTATAAGACACTAATTTGGAATATTAAATGAATTGTAATAATATATTATGTTTTACTATTTTTCAGTGTCACAAATATCGATTAAAATTTGACCAGACAGCGAGAAACAGAATGAGAGAAAAGGTCACCGCCAGCATTATCTTCAAAGACAGGAAACAGAGTTACGCTAGAAGGTATATTAATCATTTATAATTTATGTACATGTAATGATAAGTCTTTGGCTAATTTTGTTAACACCTTTGAAATATTATCGCAAGGGTGTTTAGCAAAACTAGAAACTATTTTAACCACTCGTGTGGCGGCGGTGCCATGGTGGCACCTCAACATTTGTACCCGTCGTGTGCCGGCCTCCGTAATTGAGTGGTTACGATCCTCGGCTGCGAATCCGGAGGTCGCGGGTTCAAATCCCGGCATTCATTAAAAATAATATATATGTAGTATATTTGGCGCACGTTCCAGAGTGGTAGATACTTTCAGTATTGCCCTGGTGAAAGACCGCCATTCAGAATCTAAACGTTGCTTGAAATGGCTTTAGCCATGTTTGGAGACCAGATCTGAATAAGCTAGGCACTTCCCCACCTCCTTCTGCCTTATCTCCTTCCTCTCCTCACTACCTTCAGCCTCACAACATACCACAATTGGGGATGCCATAGTCTCGCTGGCTCCAGACGGTTGGGAGCAGTTGGGACTCTTGTGTGGAACTCACATCTAAATAAAAAATAAATTGATCATGTCACTACAGCTCGTGCCTTTGAGTGGTCCGGTTGTTTTTTTATTTTCATTACTATAAATACAGGAAAACCTTAAACATTTCTATTTTATTTTGAAGGATATGTATTCAACCGTTTGAAAATACATACAATAAAACCATTAAAAAATCTTCACATTTCTTCGTTAATTTTTTTAGTGACATGAGTCAGAAAATACCATTTCTCTGAAAATAAGTAGTAGCCATTCTGAGAAAATCACTAATTCTATTAGAATACAATTTTGATTAATGCATACACACATTATGTGATAAGATGGTACAATTTACAAAAAACATTGTCTTGTGAAACATAAATGAGTAATTACGAAATTACAGTCATCAAGCTCACGGCACGCAGAATGACTTTTATGCCCGGCACACGACGGAAGTTGAAGCTTGCTGGAATCCGGCATTCCATTAAAAAATCTTTATACAGTGAAACTCCCTTAAGTAGTTCCTGCTTAAGAAGTTTGGTGTTTTCGGCCCCTTGAAGACTGAATTTGAAAAATGGCCCAATTTTTCTCACATGTACGGTTTATACTCATAAGTTCATCACACCGTTCAGTTATTTCTAATGGGCGATTTATTGTTTATCTGTTGCAGTGTATCTCATCCGTTTGTGGGGGACTACGTTAGGTTAAGGCAGAACTCTGTGTGGAAGAGAGTCTGTATAGACACGGACGACCAGTATGTGGTGTTTGCCGACATTGTTAATAAAGTGACCAGATCTAGCGGAAAGGCAAGTTAACATTTTACTGACCCCAGTCTAATTCGTCTGACTAATAAAGCTAACCACCTAAAATTGTTATTTAAAAAATCTGATATTTTAAATAATTCAAATGATCCCCGTTATCCGCTGATACTCGGCCCGTTTAAACGTTTGATCAAATTTTAATCAGCCGTTAAGCCTAGCAGTATGAATGTTATATTTTTGATCGACGATTAGTGCCAATTTTTGAATGGTCCCCGTTAACACGTTTAATCAAATTTTGATTAGCCACCAAGCACAGTAGTATGACCGTTATGCTTGAAGGCCGAACAAAATTTATCAAACGCTAAAATGGGCCGAGAAGCGGTGGTTAACGGGGGGACCATTCAAATTTCTAAATAGCGCTAGTCGTTGATCAAATGTGAAGGGAGTTCGGACAACCTAATCTTAATATTGTTTCTAGCTTTTTTTAATTGTATTTTTTTTTATATTTCAGTCTGTACCGTCTTTCTAACCTCCAAATTCATACATTTTTACACCTGATAAAATGTTCTAGCTGGTACCAACTCTAGCTGTAATCTCCACCTCAGCGATGCTGCTCCTCGATCAGAGAACCCTCGGAGTGAAGTACAGAATACCGGCTGCAGAAATATACCGGATATCCCTTAGTCCTCTTCCCGATGACATAGCCGTGTTCCACGTCAGAGCGGTAAGCCTGAACTCAATCTAACCTAACTAGTTTTTCTGTGTTTTACCCGTTGTTAAAACGTGTGTTTAATCATAAAATTTAATCAATGTTCTTACCTAATTCAGTAAAAACTAGAGACTTGAAAATTTCACATTTACGATAATCAGAATTATTACCCGAGTTTCGTTATTTTAACACGAAAAACACAAATTTTCCCGCAAATTGATTGAAAAAGTGTTTTTTACGCAAAATTCTGTTCTTTTAAAATTAGATCTAATATATACCGCAGATTGTCATTTTTTTCTGATAAAACTAAAAATAAAATAATAATACATTGAAACTCGCTTTAGAAGTTCCCTGTTGGAAGTTTTCACGCTTAAGAAGTTTGGATTTTTTCTGCCCCTTGAAGACTGAATTTGAAAAATGGCCCAATTTAACCCACATATAAAGTTTTCCCACAAATAAGTTTTTTTTCCAGTCCCTTTGAAAACTTCTTAAGAGAGTTTCACTGTAATAAAAAAAATTAATAAAAATATTTTAAAAAAACTTAACTCTTTGATTGCTAAATTCCAAAAAGGGAACATAATACCACTTTCACCAAAAATTACTTGAATTTCTCCAAAAATAATGCGAATTTTTCAGGTCCCTAGTAATAACTTATAAATTTTTCTATAAGTATTTCTTTATACTATTCAAGCACTTAATGTACCTTCCCAGATTTTTAAAATCTTTTTGTTTTTATTGCACTTTTATTTACATATTCTAAAAGGTTGATGAAAACCAATGTGTAACCTTTTTGTAAATTTTTGCGCATAGACTTGACAGCTAGTGTTGATTAGGGGTCATCCATAAACGCCAGTTGAACTTTTTTACCTTTCCCTTATGCTGGACCTAACCCCCCACTACCCCCCCACTACCCCCCACTACCATCATCTACACATCAAACATGTGCCCATATTTTTACATGGTTCAAACTTTCCGCATGCAGACAGATTGTTTTTATGATTCATTCCTGTGCTCAACAACTTGTCAGCTTTTGCGTTCCTCTTTAAGCCCCAGCTTTTCACCCCTTTCTTTCCTTAAAAACATTCTCCACATAGCAATCCCCAAAGATGGCAAAGGCATTGGTGCCCTTCGCAGTCGAGGGGTAAGGCTCTCGACTACGAATCCAGAGGTTGCGGGCTCAAATCCCAGCGTACGCAAGAAAAATTAATTTAATTAACTCATTAAAAATAATATAACAAATATTTGCAGCACGTTCCAGAGTGTAAGACCACCATTCAGAATTGAAACATAGTTTGAAATGACATGTTTGGTGACCAGATCTGAATAGTCAGGTGCTTCCCACCTTCCCTATCTCCTTCCCCTTTCACGATAGCCCTCGGCCTCACAACATACTCCAATTGGGGATGCCTACATCCAATATAATAAAAGAATAGTACAGAGGCCCCCTCTTCAGTTTTTGCTCATGAGTAGTAGATTTTTTTAAATTCATGAACATGGATACCTCGTCACTTTATGCCAACTACCCCCCCCCCACCCTGCTGAATAATTGCCACATTAACATTTACTCCCCCCCACCTCCCTTACTGCGTGGCATATTTTATGGATGGCCCCTTATATTTTAATGTTTTCAGGTTTTCTTAAAGCTGAACGAAACGTAATACGCGCTCACAGATTGCACTAATTTAAATATTTTATAAAACACAATTAACACGTAATGCTTTCAAATACTGAAATTAACTGTTTTGTTGAAGGTATACCCTCCAACAAATCTAGAGTAACAATTTATTCCATTTCATATTCCGTATGTACACCCGCCAACAAACAATTCATATCAATATTTAAAAGCATTAAGCGCTGAAAGTGTTTTTTTTACGAAATATTTGAATTAGCGCCGACTGTGAGAGTTTAACCTTAAGGCAGGGTTCCCACCTCATTTATTCTATGATCTAGTTGGAATAGGTTTTCTATGTGCTAGAATACCCGATAGAAATAAAATAAAATCTCAGTGTTGAATCACCTTCAACTTTCGTTCTATTATATATATAATTGACCGGCAAATAGAACCGTGCTAATGGCAGTTGCTACGCGAACGCCGCCCCCTGTGCACGTGTACACGCATCAGTAAAGTCATGTCCAATAAAACATGACAATAATATTTTTGGAATATTACATAAACTGTGAATGCATCTGGAACCTTAAATCAACTAAGTAGTACGAGGACAGAAATAAATTAAATTTTCTCGTGAATTGTTGAAAGATATTATGTCTGAGTTGACCGTCGATCACATAAAAATTAAAAATATTTGTACGACATACAGTGTAGAATTAGATAAAATAAATAATTACTTGACCAAAAATACTTTTTCTTTTGAGATTTGCTGCGTTTCTTTGCGCTCTGCGAATGCAAATGAATTGAAATAGAATAAAAACAGAGAAGGTGTGAACGCCCGACAATTCTTTTCTATCATTAAAAGGTTATTTCTATGAAATTGTTCATTGAGTAGATATGATGGGAACCCGCCATTAGTCTTCTGGTTTTATAGGCTATTTTTAACTCTGAATATTAGTTAGAATTTGGTGGATAGGCGAATTACAGTTTTTAATTATAACTCAATTAAATCTTTTCTGTGTTTTATCTTTGTCTTTAACATTTCATCCTCTTTGAAATTTAGGTTGAAGTGTCACAATTCATTTTATGATCAAATCGACTCACCTTTTTGATTTTTTGACATTTGAACATTTATTTTTATTCGGACCATTGTCCGATTACACAAAATACACCATCCAAAATGAGATAAACAAGAGCTACAGAAAAAGAAAAGCACATACATAATACATGAATGAAGCAATGACAAAAATTTACATTTGAGAAGATATGCAAGTCAAATCCCGAACAAAGTTTTGGTAGTCTATGATGTTAGACATACCAAATGATATTCTTCAAAGTTTATTTACGTAAAGCCTCACAAAAATCATTTAGACTGGTACTAAAAATTTCAAGGCCCTGGCTTGAGTTAACAAGTCTCAACATTCTGGACAGTGGAGAATGGTACCCATGATTAGTAGAAACGTAATTAATATTTTCTGAGTCTACGGCAAGGAATCTTGAACTGTATATAATAGTGACTCTTTTGAAAAAAAAAAAAATCAAATTCTTGCCTACGAAAAATGGAGAAATGTTTATGGTTTGTTCAATGTCATCATAGGAGTAATCACCTCTTTCTTGCCCTACTTTCCATGCAATTTCACGTAAGAAACGATGTTGCACGGATTCAATATGATGAATATGAACAATATGACCATTATATTTGACGGCTGATCACGATTTAAGCAAAAGCTGAATCAGACTACGAATCGGCATTTGACGGGGACCGTTCAAATGGAAAAAATTCAAAATGGAGCTCATCCTCAAATAAATGTGATGGAGTTTCAAAGTCCCTGCCTTATAGCAATTTTCGATAGTTTTGTATATTATATATAAATTGTTAAAGTAAAAGTTCTCACAGCAACAGTAATTCTGCATTTGAAATTTAATCGGTAACACTTTTGCTGTCGGTTTGATGTAGAACAATTCATTAGACATTGAACTGTTAATTTGATATTTTCTAAAGAAAATGATAGATTAAATTATCTTAACACATTGACGGACACTTGCCGGTAAATAGAGGTTTGTGTTACGTATGCTGTATTTTATAAGACGAACAAAATGTTTGTGTCGAAGACAATGAAAATCAGTGATTTAAAATATCGAATTGGGTGTGACACTATCAAGAATAGAAGTGTTCGTGTTGTAACTCAAATAGTCAGGCTATATATTGCTACAATAAAAAATCGTGACTTTTCTGTCCGCTCTGTCATATCACGTCTCTGATTAATGCGTAGTGTCATATCACATCCCTTCAAAAACAACGTCACAGGATGTTGTGTCTGTGATTTGACACTGACCGTCAGCTTGACGTTGAAGATAATACATGTTAAGTTTGAAAATAAACCCACTTTAAATGGTCTTAGATATATGTTAAGCTAGATTTTGAATGTATGTACATATGTATTTGTAAACACAAAGTCTCGGTAGTCTTGTAGTAGTGTTTGTTTGACGTGTGCCCCATTCCATCACCAGTGTTACCTGGAGGGAGAAGCCTATGAGCTGGACTCGCAATTATCCTCGCGGGCCAGCACTGATACCACGGGTTGTCTATTCGGGGTAAGTTGTTACAACAAATGCTGTATCTTGGATTTTATATAGGGTAGGTGCTACTATCCTTGTTTTCACCCGTTATAATATCTAATATTCATCATCCTTCCTTTTTTCTGCAATACTTATCAACAGATGTCATTAATAAACAGTTAATAATAACCTAACCTATTGAATGGTCACATCAGCAATTTGGAAATTTAAGAAAAGAATTCAGTTTAGACTGTCTCTTCTTTGCTGTACAGATGGAAAACATCGTATTGTAATTTTATCTTTAAATTTTTTAAGCATATTTCAGTTCTTTCTAATCTTGCATGGATTATGATGACGTATCGTCACTCCAAAACAACAGTGGGATATCTTTAAAAAACCGTTTTGAAATTTTTTGGATTTTTTCAGTTTAATATGGTTTTTTTTAAAAATAAAGTTAAATAGTTTAGTGTAACATTAAAAGGTTTCTTCATATTATTCTGCTATAGTTAATTAATATCCAGAATGAACGAAGTATGTATGAAGAATGAGCTAATGATGATTGTAAGTAACTTTAAAATCATGGTGTTTGAAAAAGAGTGTACGAAGACAGTGTGCAATATAGTGGTGAATAATGAATACTTGGAGCAGGTCGATGAGTTTGTGCATTTGGGAAGTACGTTTACGAGAGATGGAATGACTGATAGGGATATTGAAAGAAGGGTGAATGAAGGAAACTTCATTAACGAAAAATGAACGCGGTTCGCGCTAACAAAAAATTATCTTATGAAGCGAAATTAGCAGTTCACATTGGAGTACTGATACCAACCCTGATGTATGGCAGTGAGGCATGGAACTGGCGGAGTAAGCATGAAAGTAGACTAAATGCTGTAGAAAAGAAAGAACTCTGAGGCGAATGTGGTAACACTGTATGATTGTGTGAAAAATGTCAGAATTCGCAAAGAATGCAAGGCTGATAGCGTAATGAGTAAGATTAAGAAAGGGACGCTGTGATGGTTTGGGCATCTAGAACGAATGCATGAAGAAAGGTGTGTAAGGAGAATATATGATGCGAATGTGAATGGAAGAAGTCGGGGATGCCCTAGGAAGACATGGCACGGTCAACTGAATCAAATACTTAAGTCGGGCCATGTCAGAAGTCAGAATAACAGAAGAGAATGTATGAGACGATGTATGAATGTGAATGAAGCAAGAAGTTTATGCCAAGATCGAGTTGTTTGGCGGTCCGTCCTCTCTGCCTACCCTTGCTGATAAAACGGTGTGATGGTTAGTTAGTTAATTTTTAGTTAATTAACTTCATTTACTTAATGTTAGAAATGAGACCTCATTATAGTATTGTAATATAATACATATTAAGTAAATGCTAAATATTAATTATGCTTTAAACCTACTGATAATATTTTTATATACGCTGTAATCAAATAAATATGTAAAAATGAGAAATTTCTTACAATCAAACCGAAGATACTCAGTTTTGACGGCCTCCATGGTCGAGGGGTAAGGCTCTCGACTACGAATCCGAAGGTCGCAGGTTCAAATCCCAGCGTGCGCAAGTAAATTTTATTTAATTAATTTGTGTTGTTTCACAATTAATTAATTTAAAAATAATATATAGTATATTTGCGCATGTTCCGGAGTGGGAGATACTCTCAGTATCGCCCTGGTGAAAGACCACCATTCAGAATTGAAACGTTGCTTGAAATGGCTATTAGGCGTGTTTTGTAACCAGATCTGAATAGCCAGGTATTTCCCTACCTTCCTCTTCCTCTTCTCCTTCCCCTCCCCAATACCCTCAGCCTCACAACATTCCCCAATTGGGAATTCCATAGTCTCACTGGCTCCAGACGGGTGGGAGCAGTTGGGACTCTTGTGCGGTATTCATATAAAAAATATAAAAAAACTTGTATAAAATACAATTGTTAAAAAATAACTCAAATAAAAATATTCAAAAAATGGATGAAGTGATCCCACAATGAGTTTCTTAACTCTTGGGAATGCAATGCATAATGTATTGTATACTTTTTAATAAAAATAATTAGGAAACTTGTGCTAGCTGCTAGAACTCATTCACACTTAAAATACCCTTTATTTCAGAACAGTTTTTTTAAAGATATCGCACTGTTGCTTTGGGGTGACTATATGTAAAATCAGCCATTTATGCAGTTTTATTTAACACATTGGTTACGGTGTGCAGTGTGTGCACATATTTGTGCGTTTCAGAAACCTTGAATTTTTGTGCATTTCCGTGACCTTCAACTTCATATACAAAAAACACGTTTTGAACTTGTAATTTCTTCTGTAATATTGGCTTTGCGGTGTAGCCGATAGGTGTCACTATAATACATACATTATTATGGACTCTTCACTCTTTCAAAACATTGCTTAAAGTCATCATTATTTTCAAGGAAGAATTGGAAATTAATTTTAAACATAGACGACAGACGGTATTTTTTTTTCTTTGTCAAAAAATCAAATAAAATACGAAGATCATTGAATTTTACTTTAGTCATTAGCTGATACTTATGACGCAATTGACTCAAGTGGGGAAGCCCTAATATATAATTTTTTATTCGCAGCTGTTGCGATTTCAGCACTTGTTAAACTGTGTTGTTATTACATAATATTATATCAAGTTTATTTGACATTTTTTTACTATTATGATTTGTGGACTTAATATATATATTTTTTTAATAAATAATTTGATAATAGTTTTTGTTTTATTGATACAAGCTCCACAGTTGGAAGTTTGCTGACATACATCCGGTAGCTGGACTGCGATCTAATCTCTCCCGCCGCAACTGACAGTTTTTTTAACTAACATCGCCGTAACTAATGTGTTAATATTACTTTTAATTTAATTTTTTTTTAACCAAAGCTTTAATATTGATAAGTATTATTATTATTACTGATAAATACTATAAAGTGTTTAAGGAAAATCATTTGCCTTAAGTTTAGTTATGATATTTGTAATAATATTGTTGCAGGAAAGCAATACCGTTCTAACAGCCAAAAACCAAATTTTACACCCGAGTCAGAAAACTTTAATGATTTTAGGAAAAAAATCATAACTTTTAAACCAGCGGTTACAGAAATTCCATTTGTGAAATCCTTATCTAAAAATATATATCTCTATCGATTGGCAATAATTTAATCTTTTAGTAGTGATGAAGGACAATGATTTTGGTGCTTACAGTTGTGGACATTTTTTTTTGTGTACGCCAAATTGTTGTAAGCACCAACGCTAAATATGCGAGTACTAAAAATCGACTTTGTTTTCAATATTAAGATATATTTCTTTATTTTTATTGGCTAAAATACTTGGTTTACCTTAAAAAAAAATTTTGCGTACGAAATGAAAACGATGAAAATGTATTGACAATCATTGTTTGAAATTTTTTAAATGTTGACATTACAAACTTTACCACAGATTATTGACAAATCCCCAATGATCAGATAAAACAAAATAAAGTACCTTTTCTAGTCTTTTGTTAAGAACACAAAACAGTGAGCATTGTAGTATTGTAGTAAACACACTTAACTTATTCTAAAAAATATTGTCAAGTTGTAGTTAACGACGAGTGTTATTAGAAAGCATACAAATAAAATCTAGTAACCACTGTGGACATTTAAATGCAAACCCTAAAAATGCTGCAAGCGCCAATTGAATATTCCGCGTAAGTGTACTTTGTCATTATTTTTTAAATTTAATATCGTCATAACACTACCAAATGTAAAAAAAACACAGGATTTTGAGGCTTATACATCAATTAAAAAATGTAATATTGACAAAACGAGTTTTCCAATGTTGTGTAGTTCTTATTTTTCATTGTAGAGTCACGGGACCCAGATAGATCGACGCAGAAAAAAAATTCAGTGGAATGATTTTCATAGGTAGTGGCGGTTACAGCAGTATCGCTTTCCTGCGACGATATGTAACAAATAATTTTCTAAAATGGAAGGCATGATTATATATTTATTTATTCTTAAATTTAAAAAAGAAAACAAAAACATTAGCCACTCATCTCACTAGAACAGTCCTGTGTTGAGATGAGCGGCTCTACAATTTTAGTGAAACGATATATTATCATTTTTTTTTTTTTTTTACTAATCCAAAGTTATTCAGACCGTAAACAACTGTAAAATCTTTAAGTCGGGCTGTACATTTATAGATTACAACAATAATAATTTGATTGTAACCCAAATAACTGTAATAAAGTGTCTGTGTTCCAATTAGCCGCAATCACAGGGTGACCATATTTTTGTTAAAAAGAATAATACGAATTAACAGGAGAGATTCTATCCAAAATCAGAAAGATTTCCCTATTGAACCTCTCTCCACTGATATGAAATATGCGAATTACTTATAACCTAACCAATTCCATCCACTAATTATATACATAATGTATAACAATATATATGTATGTATATTTAAAATTACAGAGTGACATCAGCAAGAAGAAGGGGGACTTTGTGTTCCAGACATGTCACATCATAGAGATGGTAACCAAATTGTTCCTCGTAGTGCAGAATGCAGTGGGGAAGGCTCCTGAAGTCAATATTAGCACAGAGTAAGCACCCATTATATGTTCTGTAGCCACAAATATCATTAATCATTCAAGAGTGAATATTGTCCCGCTTTTCTTCTAACTCTTTTGTCTATGGTTTTCGAACAAAATAGGTGCCGTCATGATATTATGATGGTACCCACCCAACACATATTTTCCAGTTCCAAATCAGTTGCAATGCTTAAAAATTAATATTTATTTTCTTTCCAGATTTGAAGCAAATTTTGGCCAGCAGACAGTCACGTTCACGTTCAAGTGTTACGGCCTTCCCGAATTTCACCCGGACTCTGTACGCGTCATGAGGAAGGGGAACAAGATGGAGGTACTCATTTGATACAGGCGCACCAACGCGCACAACGCGTCCAGTTCTTCCAAGCTCAGCGCTGCCAACCTTCAGAATAAAAGTGTAACCACTCTGAAGAATAATGCTGCCAAATCTACGAATGGTGCCGCCATAAAGTGTGTTGCCAACCTTTTGAATAATGTTGCCAATCTCAAGAATAGTGTCTCCAAAAACATTCTCTTCGATATTATTTAAAAATAATACCTTCTAACCCTTTTCTATGATTCTTTTATGGCTATTGAATGTTGGTCAAATCTTGCCAATGTGTAATGGAGTATATATTATTTGATAAAAGTGCCTGTGGGAAGTCGGATTTCGGAGATGTTTGACTGGTTGAATATTGTAATTATTAAATCGTTTTATGTTCTAGCTTCGGGTTTGATGGAACAAATGGTTTTTGAAGTGTATTTTAAAAATGCATAAAAAATATTAGTAACGTGATTTTTAAGCAACCATTATTTTACTGTCCATGCTCAGCTATGAAATTGAACCAAATGAATTATTCTTATGGCTTCTAAAGCATATACAGTGGAATATTGAATACCAGGATCGCAGAAAGATGTCGGTTGAAAGATTGGGATTTATTTTGGTTAAGGATGCCGCTCATAGATCCGTTGTATTTTCTACCTCTTTCTCGTAAATAACGCGTGTAACCAGTGGCGGTTCTTCGCTGGGAGTATGTGACATATCTGGAAGGGACGATCCCCGCCAGATATTCTCGAAACGCTTCGTTTTCACTTTTTTCTGACATTTCGGACTTTTGGCATGCGTTCTTTATAAACAACGCAATTTCATTAACTCGGTTAATTTAATAGCATTATTATGCAACAAATAATTCGCTAATAATGTTTAAAGTCAAAACTTATGATAATATTGAGTTTTTCTTTTGTTAAAACTATGCAAATATCAATATTTTCTAATGACAGCTATTATCCGAGAGAACCGGAACCTCAGTTTAAGCCAAAGGATGAGTACAATGTCTTATCCTTAAAAAGAATCAGAATCGGACCCCAGGTAGTGAGAATTCAGTGCACATAAAAAATGTCGGTCCCCACCATTGAAGAAGTGCTCGAGCCACCACTTCATGTAATAGAAATAGTAATTACAACGGAGCTTTTAGCAGCAGGAGAACCATACTATTGCCCAGTTAAAATTGTCTTTCATCAATGCATTTATTTATTTTATTTTTAACCCTTCAACCTCTTGAATGTATGCAACCCCTTTTCCATTGTGTAATCCATAAGATGAAATGTGTACCTCATTCTATATGTGCCAAGAATTTAAAATATGGTTCTGGGCGCCTGTATATAAATACTAAACTTTCTTTTCAAATTCTTCCCACATTATATTGTATTACATTTTCGTAGTTTTTTAATAAAAACAAAATTGAGTAGAAACCTACACGTTACTACGTAAATATATTTCTGAGGGATTTTTGTGATAAGTCGATTGATGAAGTGGTCTCCCACGTCAACTCTTTATCTCTCTTGGATTATTGATGTTCATATTATATTTAATAGTGATTTTTAGAAACAATTATTGATGGCCAAAACGTGGTTTGAAAATTATATATACATATACATATTTAAAAAATAAATGTAGTTTAAACAAAACATTTAAAAGATTGCATCGAGTGCCAAATGATTCAAAATCCATGATAAAATAATAATATGTTAGACGTATTTTCGTTGGAATTGGTTTTTTCTTAGCCGTTTTATATCAAGTCAATATTTGCCAAATGTGTGGACTGATTATTCGAAAGTCAAATGATTTTTTAATCTATATATATTTATGTATTATTACTCGATGCCATTATACAAATTTTGTACTAATTTGTATACCATGTATGTGTAGTAGAACTCGTGAGACATCCGTCGTAAGCCAACGCTGCTTGATTCGTTTAGCGATTGTGACTAACTGTCCCCATTCATAAATCAAACTCTTATTCAATACAATAAAAGAGTACGATTGAGAAAGAACGTAAATTCTTCAATTTCTATGGATATTTGATTGGTAACATTCGACATTCTGGTGTTTTCTGTCTTTTTCGTTTTTACACAAGACGTGTGAGAAGGAAGATAATTATGAAAGAATTTAACATGATAAACATTCTTTATAGATGACTCACGATGGCCCTCTGCTGGGTTTACTATATATCGTCAGTTTGGAAGAAGAGTGACGCATCTCAAAAAACATTATTTTCTAGAAAAAATTAACTCTAAAAGCAATAATCTTTTATCTGACAGAGTAACACTTCTGTACTATTCCTACTCGCTGCTAGAGGTCACTGTTCATATTTAGAGAATATCTCCAACAGTTTTCAGTAATAATGACACATTATTAGTTGATATGGAACCCAGGAATTGGACGCGCATCGATTTTCAGTGAGAATGTCGCATTTCGCATTAAACCAAAGTTTTCGTAGACGTTTATGCTAGAATAATAACATTTTGACTTGTGTCAGTATTAATTATTCAAAATGTTTATCAAGAACAAAGCCGTAAGTCAAAACAAGGGTATTTTAATCATTTTACAGTATTGAGAAATACAACTAACCATAATATTATTTGAATTTCAAGCCACATCCGCTTAAGTTTAAAAGAAAAATTCTACAATAACCGAGTAATTATCAATTTTCTCAATTTAAAAAAAATTCAATTTGACTTTTTGAGAAACTAACTTTTTTGAGTTACGCCACTCTTCTTACAAACCATCTATATATATGCACATTGATCTTAATTTTGACTCAAGTGCAGTCTTTTCTTTTTTTTTTCCTTGTAATTTTTTTTTTTACATTGTATTATCAGTTTCTTATTAAACAATTTATTAGATAAATGAAACACCAAAACTGTTCTCACATACTTGGATCTCCAGAGTATAATATTTATTGAAATATACAAGTGTTTAATAAATAGCAAAATAAATAAAGTGCTCTTCTCCTAGAAAAAAAAAAAATTAAGGCATATTGTCTTTATAAAGTATGATTAATTATTTACCCGTGTGAAGTGTGTGTTTGTTGGAACCTTTAGATGAATGCAATATTAAAAATCTGTTGTTCTTTTTCTGTTGACTAATGCGTTTAATATTTAGATATTAGGTGGACTTATGTTTGGAGTTTAATTAATGTAAATAATTAATAAAATGTTATTTGTCTTTTAGCCATCGTACAACAAGAATTGACGTAGAAAACACTGATGTCCTCTAATACGTGTTTTAAAAATTACCAATGCAATGTTTTGCGCAAATACTATTTGGTTGTTTGGCATTGCGCGATTGCTCGGAACCGAGCTATTGCATCGATGGTTTACTAAAAGAGAATACGAATCCGTGATCTATGCTGTCATTATTTTGATGAGATATTTCAATATGTCGTTGAGCTGTTAAAACTTCTAATGTAATAAAAAATTACTTACAGCAGTGAAAAAAAAAACTATTAAAGGTCTATTGAGATCTGCCGGCACCGTGCAGTGCAGACACGTAAAGTCGAAGACACGGCACAGATGAGTGTTCACATTTCAACGTGCGTGAATGTGTTCATAGATAATGTAAGCAAATATTTTTTACCGTTTCTGCCACTTTACGTGTCTGCACTATGCGGTGCCGGTAGATGTGAATCGAACTTAAAAGTATTAACAACTGTTTATTTTATGTGATCAGTTTTTTTGTATTAATTCCACACAGGAGGCCCCGAGGGAAATAGAGGACCTATGTTGTTCTTGGGGTTGCTGTGTGAACGGTCTTTTTGGGTAAACGAAGGAGAACCTGGGTCTCAATGAGACACATGCTTTATTTATTTTATTGATGCGGAGACGGTTTACATAGCTCCCGTGAGCAATTGTGCTATCTCCCATTTTATCTTATTCTCTTGACAGTAACCCGGCCCCTTTGATAAAGTTCATCAGGGTTGTTATTGGATATTCAGCTACGTCTTCTGACTCCACAATCTGTTCCCATCAAGATGGGACATAAGCACCATAGGTGAATTGGAGTGTCTTCATCCTCTTTACATTTCCTGGATCTATCGGTGTTTTCCACTCCCAACAGCTGCATGTGTCTCCTGAGGTGGCATTGTTCCATTAGTAGTCCTATCAGTTCTCTCAGTGAGTTTCTGTCCATATTGGGTAGTTCCCTGGTTCATTTGTGGTTTGGTCCTTTTATGAGGACTTTCGATTGCCTCATTCCGGTAGCTCTCTCCTAAGTTGTAAGAGAGAAAACACACAAGTCGGTAAATCATTCCACTTCCTAGCTGTTGAACACACGAGAAAGAGTCGCAGAAGCGACCCATTTTTGTGTGGTAAATGTCAGCTCTAAACAAATGTTGGGCTCATATTTCTTATTGCTTTAATTTGGGTGATATGTATATTGTCTAGTGTAAAACTGTGCCAAACGCCATAATTGTCCAGGAGAACCTTTTTATAGAGATAGAAGTTAGAAGGAATTCAAATTTTTTCTCTCCTAATGCGTCCTTTTATGTTTAAAAAAAAATATTTGTTTGTTTATTTTATCAGTATTTAAAAAAAGTTGTATTAAGGGCTGCTTTATAATCACGGAAACCAATAATTTTTTAGTGTAACACAATCCTAACCGCCATTATGGAGTATTTAGGGCTGCTCTATAATCACGGAAACCAGTAATTCTTTAGTGTAATACAATCCTAACCGCCATTATGGAGTATTTAGGGCTGCTCTATAATCATGGAAACCAGTAATTCTTTAGTGTAACACAATCCTAACCTCCATTATGGAGTATTTAGGGCTGCTCTATAATCACGGAAACCAATAATTCTTTAGTGTAACACAATCCTAACCGCCATTATGGAGTTTTGGAATTGTTTTGCAAGCGCAATATTGTTAGCTAGGATACCTATATCTTCAATAACAACTTCAAAATATAAAAACTTTTTAATGTAAAACTGTGCTATGTGCTTAGCAAAGTTTTACGCTTGCAATGATACCCAGTTAGTCATTTAGGATTACTTAATACATATTGTCACTTTAACCTGAAAATAATTTTTATACAAATATTTCTAGGATGGGGAAAGATCAATACGATCCTGTTAAACTTGAATATGAAATTTAAAAAAAAAAAACGAAAAAATGGCATTTGGCATAGTTTTACACTCGACAGATGAAATAATTTTGTATCAAGCACATCAATGATGTCAATTTGAAGTATATCTTCCCTCTTCTGGAGCCATCGCTTCGGAGCCTCGCAGTATCCATCTTCAGGGCAGACATTCATCATGTGCGTCAGGATGCGTTCAAATGTGCATGATGATGAGCACCGTACGACTGTCCCAAACTTTATTTTAGAGTAAGGAAGAAGCAAAATTTAAAAGACAAATATTTTAGCAGCTCAATGACCAATTTGTAATTTATCTCAACTGTCGTGTTTTCTACGTCAATGACCTAATATTATGCTTTTCATATTTCTTCATCTTTCATCTTCAATTCATTGACGGAGATTTCCCGTTTATTCGTATTCAAAATTACTTTTATTTTATTCTTACTGCAGAAACAATTATTATTTGCGAGAACATACAGTGAATCTCAACCTTATTGATTTTTAACAGACTGATTTTTAACAAATAATAAATAAAATGCCTATTTTACTATCTCATTTGACAATCCTGTAAAGAGAACTGGTTGAGATAACACTGTTTATATTTCCTCATAATTCCATAACCTTTTCACAGCAAATAATAATATTTTTCACCGAGCGATATTCTGTGATGGGAGGAAAAAAAAAAAATTAATTTGATGTCAAGTAACTACCGTTGCTAATGTGAGTAAATTACTGTAGCATTTTCAATTTGAGAAATTTGTAGATACAATAAAAAGAATGTAAAAAAAATATCTGCAGATTTAAGTGCGTATATTATGTAATTTTTATTATGTTTTCTGTCCTCTTTAGTCTTATAGAACTATGATATCTCTGTCTTATACACAGCCGGCCCTCCAAACCTTACAAATAAACCAATGAAAATCGTTTTTCTTCTCGATTTACAATAACAAATAAATTTTTTTGAATTTTCCTACGAAATGTCATATTCATTCAAATTTTTTTTACCTAAGCCCACTCCCTGACCGTCCGGTAAAGAATGAACATTTCACTCGTTAGTGCAGACACTGCGCAGAAAAGTCAAGTCTTGCTAAAGTAAGGTAACGTTTTGCAACGCAGTCGATTGTGGGACTTTTTTGCACAGTGTCTGTAGCAGCGAGTGAAATCTTCGCTCCTTACCGGACGGTCAGAGAGCGGGTTTAGGCTACAGATATGTGCATCTTTAACACATTTACGGACGCAACCGTCTAATGACATCGTTTTTGAGGAGATGTGATGCGACACGATGTACATTCACGTCTTTTAGTCAGGAATGCGATACGACACAGTGGACAGGGAAGTCAAGTTTTGCATTATAGTTATTACGTGTTCGTAGCCTGTCTATTTGTGTCACAATGCAAACACTTGTATACTTGATAGTGCCACACAAAGACGATACGCGGTAAAAAAAATTATTATTAATTTTCATCGGCTCAGTTGGAAAGTTTCACAAAGCATGTAATTTTGTTCCTCTTATACAAAATACAGCATGTGTCATATCTCTAACCTCTAATTGTCGGAAGGATCCGTCAATGTGTTAAACAAAGTTTAAAAAATTATCTTATTAAGGCCAAACAAAACGTAATAAGGACTCACGGATAGCGCTAATTTAAATATTTTAGAAAAACATTTAACACGTAATGCTTTTAAATATTGAAATGAATTATTTGTCGGCGGGTGTACACACGGAATATGATATGGAATAAATCGTAGCTGTAGGTTTAAAACTCCTTCAAGAGAGTAATAAAAAGACAATATGTTTTTGCGAAACTAAAATACATACTAAGTTTCTTGAAGGACTTCACATTTAAACTTCCAATAAAAATTTATTCCATTCCATATTCCGTATGTACACCCGCTAATAGACAATTCATCTCAATATTTAAAAGCATTAAGTGCTAAAAGTGTTTTTTTTTTATTTATTTTGAATTAGCGCCATCTCTGTGAGCGAGAATCACATTTAGTTTAACCTCAACCCAAAATAACCTAACCTAATCTTAACCTAACCTTACTCTAATCTAACCTTACTTAACCCAACCCGACTCACCCCTGCTAAGCTTTTGCCACTTTAATCTGCAGCCCTATTTCAAACATGTACCAATGTTTGTATATCTATAAAAGTCCTGTACACACATGCGTGGTGGGCATTGCAGACATAAGTAAAAAAAATCTAGTTTTTGCTTTTCTGAAATTTGTCTTTTGAGATTTATAAGTTTTTTCTGTCATGCATAAATTATTATTGTCTATCAAATGTTATCATCCTCCTTCATTCCATTAATGTTTTCCTTGTAAATAATACTGTGTTATGATAGACATGTTAGAGGATGTTCAAATACCTTCAATTTCTTTCATACTTTGATGTGACCAATTTTTAATGTAAGAATTAAATACATACAATAATTTTGGAATACATATCTTGATTGGTCATGATATTGGACGGTACCTACTAGAGGAATATTGATTTAGTTTAGGGGCTGGTGTAACTTAATCTAATTAACTTATTTTGCTAATAATTATGTAAGCTTCTCACACCACGACATATTGTATATCTTCATCATTGTATTACTTTACGCAATTACTCAAACGGCCGCCATTTTCACTCCATTGGAATCTATACCCTTGTGGGTGCTCCCGAGAGTTCGGACATACAATTGGGTTCAATTGTTTCGTACACACTATGGTAAGAATCAGAAGCCTGGCCAAATCGACACATTCAATTAAATGCAGACTGAAGATTGAAAGTTCTCCTACCGCAAAAAAAGCTAATTGTCACACTGCAGATCTGGATTCCAATTCATGCCTCTTTAGGGAAGAACTGAGGTTTTTTTTTTAACCTTTTCAACGCATCCCCGTTGTATATAATATACCGCGCCGCTCTTTTTGACAGTCATACATTTAAAAAAAAAAACAAAATCGATGAATAAATGCACATAGTGCTCAAGGTGCAAATATTTTACGCATCGTATGGTGCGGTTAGCGGCGAATAGGTTAAGATTCTTTGATTTCAAATCGATCTGAACATTTTTATTTTCCGTCGGGAGCTCTAAAACGTATTGACACGAATTTTTCAGGGCATCAAAACAAAGGCATTTACAGTCAGTCGTCTCAAAAATGGCAAACTGATTGATAAATAAACACCAATGGAACATTTCACATTCATTGTGTATAAATTGATTTGGAATATGACGGTGTGATTTGTATTAATTTTCAATCGAGTTCTTTTAGTGGGTATTTCTTATCGGATGGAACTTAAATATTGACAAATACACACATGAAATGGTTGCTGTATATAATATGTTTGATGTAAGGTATATCTCATTTTGCACATACATATTTAAAAAAAAAAAAACAGTTTTTATTGTAAAAATGCAGTGAAGACTCTCGTTATTATAAATTATTGTGCTTTTATACAGTTTTGAAACGGTGTATAATTCTTTAAACTTCATTTATCATGGAACAACCCACAAAAGCTATATTTGCATGGATTATTTCGAGTTACCCCTCGAAAACAAACATTACGAATGACAAATAAATAAATTTCTAAATCCTATCACACTACACTTGCAGTGCAACTGAACTGCTATTGTATTGGTCGCAGTCAAAGGGTTAAAAAGTATAGACTAATTTACAACAATTTGAAGGTTTCACTGCATTTGATTAAAAATATTCTTTGTGTCACCATCTGTTTTCTACTGAATGTTTCTTTTATAATTTTATGAGATTAAAAAATTGCAATGAATTGTGTTGTGTTGACGAAATAAAAAAACTTAAAAGTAATTTTGTGTTTCTATCTTTATGTAGAAATTCGCCTTCTCCGTGGCAGAGCTGATACGCTCTTTGGCACTACCCTGCAATTTTGCCTAATTTTTTTATGGATTATTTGACATATCGTCGGCTTGCCTGTAAAACCTTATAAGTTTATAATAATAATAATAATAAATGGATTATTTCTATATCACTGTTTTTGTGAGAAAATCACCTCAAAGGCCCTAAAAATAATGTGTGATGTCCGAGAATGTAACAAAAAACCCTAGAGACAATTAAAATACTCTAAAACTTATTATATAACAACAACAAAAAAAGTTTGGCAATGTCTATTTTACCATTATCGGCCGTTAATATTTTGTCCGGCAATTTATGATGATTTATATATTTTTTCTGACATCGAAACATGACTTGGAAGACTTTACTTTGACTTGGAAGATTTTATAAGTAAGCTGACGATATATAATTTTTGCACCTTGTTCCAGAGTGGGAGATCGAGGGTTAAGAAACGATACCCCGTTAGTGACATTTACGTCAAAAAGTATTTTCGCATTTTCTATTGCAATCTTCTGATGAGAGTTATTCACGACATAAACAGCACATAGTAAACAGGAGGTTGTTTTCTTCCACTTTTAATGTTTTTATTTTGTCAGTCAGTTAGAGGTACCGTTTCTTTACCCTCGATATACTCTCAGTATTGTCCTGGTGAAAGATAGATCATCATTCAGAATCGAAATGTTGCTTCAAATAGCCGTGTTTGGTGACCAGATCTGAATAGTTAGGTATTTCCTAACCTTCTTTTCCATCTCCTTTCCCTCCCCACTCCCTTCAGCTTCACAACGTGCCCTAATTGGGGATGTCATAGTCCCACTGGTAGGGGTAATGCATCGTAATCTCAAACCTTTATTGCAAACCATTCATAACCCTGGGAAACGCCGGGTGCTAGTAAATACATAAAATAAGATTGTTTTAACCTTTGCAATGCTGGCCTTTTCAACATAATTTATCCCACAGCGCTACACCTTTTAACCAGGATTCGAAAGGATTACTCGTATATCACGATATTCATTTTTCATATATTTAATTTGTTCTATGTTACTACCATCTGAGTTTTTCGTTTTTTTTCTTTTATTTTGATGTAATTATCTTTTCGTAATATACGAGTATACCTATTATATATATTTAATATATATTTGGTATATATATTTTATTTTTCACATTTTCTTCTCATGTGTTTTTATATTATTATTTTACCTTTTTTATTTTTATTATTATTATTTATATTTTTTTGTTAATTTATTTTATTGTATTCATTTCTCTTTTTATATTGTAAATATTTCATGTGATATGGCAGACTGGGTTTGCACTACCCACCCAGTCCTGCTGGATTAAAAACTCAAAAGTATATTTATATCTGATATTTTGAAATGTATTTATATAAATTTCATGATATTTTGGAACCCCGCTTTTGACACAATAATAGTAATAATAATACTAAAAATAATATTTTTATTCCGGGCTGCATCTGTATGCATTGTATTACTTTAAATAACCCCTGTGGGTTGTGCAATGCAATGTACTCCATATGGGCATTATAGTACACCATCAAATATAAAAAATAAAAAAAGAAAGGAAATAAATTTAAATTATGTGCACATAACACGAAAAGAAAAGGTTTTACAATTGAAATAATACAAAAAAATAAAATAATTATAGTAAGGAAAGATGATATAAGTTTAACCACCCGATTTCGAGAATTTAGTAGCTTGAGGAGTTAGCTGCTTTTTGCCTCTTTGTAGCATAAAAGCAGTTTACTCTGCCTGATGTGAACATTTCGCTGGCACTGCAATAATAATAATAATAAGAGTTAATTTCTATAGCGCAGTTTTGTGAAGGTTCACCTCAAGTGCACTTTACGCTAACTAACCTAACCTAATATAATTGTAAAATAACAGATATACTACATAGTATATCTGTTATTATAATATATATACATTTTTGAAAAACATTTAATTCTTTGGAGCTATTTTCAGTGTTGGGGTACACAATTTGAATGTGGTTTTCTCAGGTACTATCCGTCCAGTAGATGTGAAATTTGGAATTATTTCGTAGTTCACCGTTCTTTACACAATTTTTAAAAAAAGTCTGGCAAAAGTGGCATTTTTGAAAAACATTTCAATTCTGTGGAGCTATTTTCAGTGTTGTTGTGGAGAATTTTAATGCGGTTTTCTCAGGTACCATCTGTCCAGTAGATGTGAAATTTGGAATTCTTTCCTATGTCACCGTCCTTTACCCGATTTTATAAAAAAAGTATGGCCAAAGTGACATTTTTGAAAAACATTCAATTCTTTGGAGTTATTTTCAGTGTTGGGGTGCAGAATTTGAGGGCGGGTTTCTCAGGTACCATCCTTCTGGGTATTTGTGAAATTTGGAATTCTACCCTATTTCACCGTTCTTTACCCGCTTTTTAAAAAAAATTCTGGCAAAAGTGGCATTTTTGAAAAAGATTTCAATTATATGGAGTTATTTTCAGTGTTGGGGTACAGAATTTACATGTGGATTTCTCAGGTACCATCAGTCCAGTAGATGTGAAATTTGAAATTCTTTCCTATGTCACCGTTCTGTAGACGATTTTATAAAAAAAAATCATCCGAAAGCGACATTGAAAAATTCAATCCTATGGGGCCGTTTTCAGTGTTGGGGTAGAACATTTGAATGTGGTTTTCTCAGGTACCATCCGTCCAGTAGATGTGAAATTCGGAATTATTTCCTATTTCTCCGTTTTTTTTGCCGATTTTATAAAAAAATATCCGAAAGTGACATTGAAAAATTCAATTCTCTGGAGCCGTGTTCAGTGTTGGGGTGGAAGATTTGAATGCGGTTTTCTCAGGTACCATCCGTCCAGTAGATATGAAATTTGGAATTCTTTCCTATGTCACCGTTCTTGAGCCGATTTTATAAAAAAATATCCGAAAGTGACATTGAAAAATTCAATTCTCTGGAGCCGTGTTCAGTGTTGGGGTGGAAGATTTGAATGCGGTTTTCTCAGGTACCATCCGTCCAGTAGATATGAAATTTGGAATTCTTTCCTATGTCACCGTTCTTGAGCCGATTTTATAAAAAAATATCCGAAAGCGACATTGAAAATTCAATTCTATGGAGCCGTTTTCAGTGTTGAGGTTGAAGATTTGAATGCGGTTTTCGCAGGTACCATCCGTCCAGTAGATGTGAAATTTAGAATTCTTTCCTATTCCTCCGTTCTTTAGCCGATTTTATAAAATTTGGAATTCTTTCCTATTTCACCTTGCTTTGACTGATTTTATAAAAAAATTCCGATACTGACATTTTGGGAAAAAAAATCAACTCTGTGGAGCTATTTTCAGTGTTGGGGTGGAGAATTTGAATGCGGATTTCTCACGTACCATCCGTCCAGTAGATGTGAAATTTAGAATTCTTTCCTATTCCTCCGTTCTTTAGCCGATTTTATAAAATAAGTATGGCCAAAGTGTCATTTTTATAAAACATTAAATTTTTTTGAGCTATTTGTTAGTGTTGGGGTGCAGAATTTGAGGGCGGATTTCTCAGGTACCATCCGTCCAGTAGATGTGAAATTATGAATTCTTTGTTACCAAGTCTGAAAATGTCCGTAGTAGGATAAAACCGGTTCTGGTGAAAATGAATAAGTGGAACAAAGTACAAAAGTGTCTTAATTTCAATTCTAATAAGAAAAATGATATTCACATCGTAAGTTCCACTTATGAAGGTTTTACAAGCACCCTTTTTTTATGTGGGGTGTTTTATCACCCGATTCCAGTTTTTTTTTAAACATTTTGAGAATTTAGCAGCTTCCATCGGGAATTAGCTGTTTTATTCCTCATTGTAGCATAAAAGCAGTTTCCTCTGCCTGATGTGAACATTTCGCCGGCACTGCAATACCTTGGTAGCCGAAACAATTGTCTGTAGGCGTTTTTGTTTAGGACTCTTATGTCATTCCGCTATGCTTGGGCATAGTGGATCCACAGGTCTGCCTTGCAAAGGTTGGTACAGTATGCAATGAATAGTATTCTCTTCACAGGGCTGGTGCATCTGTAGAACCTCCTCGCTAGCATACCTGCCTTTGACGGTCAGTGTCGGGTTCATCCTTGAGATCCGCAGTGATAATATGACCAAGGTATTTCACCTGGGATACAGCAATGCATGTGTATTTTAATAAAACTTATGAATCACATATTATGCAAAAATGTGCACGGGGATAGCCGTCGATGGATCACACATGTGACAGCCGCATAGATTAGGTCAAATAAAAAGTTGTACACAATTTGGAATACACATTTATTTATAAGATTATACAGAATTACAAAATTAAATTTGTACAATAAATCCTTTCAAGCCAAGTTATTTATACTTCCACACTGGATTAATATATGTTTATCCTGTTACAAATATATTATTTTATATTCTATCTATTCAGGCCATTTCAGAGGTCAACCAATCCTTCCGGAGAATCTGGGGTCTGTCAGAAACTCTATGATTATTTTCTTGTTGAAGTTATAAACCGTATTAGTTTTTTCACAATTATTCTCTAGTAGAGAACTAAAAACAGAATTAAGGCACTAAAGTGTAGAATTTCAGTAAATCA